>JXCR01025002.1:47933-65219 GCA_002079205.1 Phalaenopsis hybrid cultivar
GAGGGGTGAACATCAAATGTGCATATCACAAGAAAAAATTTAATCATTTACCACTAAGTTTCTTATGATTTAGTTTTGCATTTATTATTTATATAATCAGTTTTGATATACACAATGAAATTAGAAAGGTCAATATCAATCCAAGGAAACCCAGTGATTTTATGTAGAGTCGTCACTCTATGGGTTCATTGTCCCGACTAGCCAAAATCCAAAAGGATTACACTACCCAACATACAATCTCACACAAAGCATACCAACTTATTTCCACAGGTATAATATGTAAGAATTATAATATTTCATCCATACTTTTCATATGAAAGAAGTAAATTCATATAAGTGAGGTGCAAAAAAAGAAATGGTATAATACGATAGATGTAAATTCACACACAAGCATGCAAATTTATTTTCATAGGTATAATATATAAGATTCCCAAAAGCATTTGGTGATGCTTCTTTAGAGCATGGTGGTCTCGTGTTGAGCGAAGAACTTTGTATATTTTTTAAGACTAGCCTTCTTTTGAATTTACTAGCTTGATTAAAATTTATGATTTTGATGCTTCATGAATTCTTGATCGTTGTAAGAATTAGTTGATTCCTTATAAGTTGCACAAAAAATAAATTATTATGTCTTGTCAGGAATCCAATGTATTTTAATTAAGATATTGTCATTCGATATGAGTACAATGACATCAAACTCTTATGAGGATGGTCTCAAGTAAGCTTTTTAGATGAATATTTAACTTCTAAAATAAGTAGAAAATATTCACGCAAAGTTAGCACATGTTTTTTATATATATAAAGATTTTATATCATTTAAAGCCGATGCCTTTTAATATCTGAGAATAACTTGTATATCCTGAGATTTATAGTTTTTTTTAGTTTTTCTTAATATATATGTATTCTATGAGGCTTGTAGCGTTCTAAGATTTTCTTTAGTGCACCTGTACTTTTCAATGCTTATAACATTCTTAGAATTTTTTCAAATATAATGTATTTGTACCTTATTAGGCTTATAAAATCCTAATATTTTTTTGGCGTATATGTATCTTGTAAGGCTCTTAGCCTTTTAAAATTTTTTTTAGTATATACATATCTTCTGATGCTTATAACATTCTAAATTTTTATTGCATCTATAAATTATTGTTGAGTTGTGGAGCCCGAGCACAAGGCACCCGGTGCATATGCTTCAGGTTGTGGGCATTAAGTCCAGAATTGGGTGTTGCTTGAACATAGGAGTTGGTGCCTTGGCACCGGCTTTAGGCGCATATGTGCATGTTGTAGATCGGACGCTACTTTTATTCATGAGAGATTGGCGCCTATTGATGCTTATGTTGGCACTTTGGCTCCTATTATGGGGTGTCGATATAGAGCACTTAGCATTTAGGTGTCAAGTTTGGGTGCCTAATCGCTCGATGCGGTGACTACACGATAAATTGGGTTTTAAGCCATTTTTTGCGTGTGCATCAGAGAGCTTGTTGTTTTCTTGTCTCTGAATTCTTCAACAAACATCTCAGTGAATGTGAGGAGTGTCGAAGAGGTGGATTTCAGTGATTCTGTGTGACTTTTTGTGCTGGATCAGAGAGAGATGATTTTTGGTTCAAGTTCTGTAAATTTTCTCATGTGATTGTGAAGAAGAAACTTGTGTGAGTAATTTGTAAAACTTTCAGAATTTCATAGTGAAATTTATGGTGGTGTGGCTCAGTGTTTTTTTTTCCATTCTCAGGTTTTTCCACGCAAAATCCTTGCGTGCTCTTCTAGTTGCTTTGATTGTGCTTTTGTGCTTAAATTTTTGTTCTAACTTTCTTGAATCCTTTGATCTTATTCCTTAGCAAAACTAAAAGGAAATTTCTTCGCAGTAGTTTTCCCTAACAAACCAAAATCACATCAGGGTTAGATTTGAGTGGGTGCAATGGATGAACAAATAAGGTTCAAAGTGGAGAAGTTTAAAATGGGGTGAAATTTACTTTCTGGAAGATGTAAACCAAGGATTTGTTGTATTAGAAAAAATTATACTTACCACCATAAAGAAACACAAGGTTGTTTGAGTCTATGTCTATGGAGGAATGGGAGTTATTGGATCGAATGACACTAGGATTGATCAGGTTGATACTTACCTCATTTGTTGCGTTCAACATTGTGAATGAAAAAACTATGGTGGATATCATGGTGGCACTGGCCAAGATGTACAAATGACCTTCTACTTCTAATAAGGTTTTTTCTAATGAAGAATTTATTCAACATAGAGCTGGTGAAAGACAATTAAGTGGTTGGGCATCTCAATAACTTTAATATTGTAATAAACCAGTGTGTTCTATGAGAATCAAGTTTGATGTTGAGATCATAACACCAGTGAGCATTGGTGATACTATCTTCATTATCAAAAAGTTGGGATGACTTGATAGGCTTCGAAGTTGAACTTTGATGATATGGTGGGTTTGATGCTGAATGAAGAAGTTCGCAAAAAAACAATGAATGGCGAATCTTCAGGTTCTGCGTTGAGTGCTGATAACAGGGGAAGGAATCTTGGTATGAATACAAGCTGAGATAGATCCAAGTTCAAGAAAGAAAGCCCAAGTAAAGTAGAGGAGAATGCTAGAACTACGATAAGAGGCATTTCAAGAAGGACTGCAAAGCTTTAAGAAAAGCTAGCAATGGAGGATAGGAAAATAGTTCTCTATTAATGTCTCCACAGGAGAAATCTAAAATGACTCCCTAATGTTATCCCTAGTCAACACTGAATCCTGGATAGTGGATTCAGGTGCCTCTTTTCATGCTTGCTCCAATAAAGTGATATTTAAAAAATATAGTCAGAGTGATCCAAGGAAGTTTTATATGGGAGATAACAAGGTCTACAATAAAGTTGGAAAGGGTGATGTTGATATCAAGTTGCTAAATGAAGAAGTCTGGAAGCTTACTGAAGTCAGACGTGTTTCTAGTTTGAAGACAAATTTTCTCTCTATGGGCTAGCTGCAAAAGTCATGACTCGTGACTACTTTCACATGTGATTTGTGTAAGGTAACCTGGAAGGCATTAGTGATTTCTTGGGCAACATTGAATGCAGCCTTTATCTGATCAATGAAAGGGTTGATTTCATTTATGTGGTTGGATTAGGTTGGATGCAGGTCTATGGCGGCGTAGGCTTTGTCATATGAGCGAGAAATATATGAAGCTACTACTTTCAAATAATAAGTTTCATGGTCTGAAATCAGTTGATCTGGATTTCTGTGAAGACTGTATTTATAGCAAGCAAGTTTATTTATACAATGGTGAGCAAGTGGTGAAATCAAAGAAACTTGAGTTAGTGCATACTGATGTATGGGGTCCTACTCCAATTCAGTCCATTGGAGGTTCTCGTTTTTTTGTGAGGTTCATTGATGATCATATGAGAAGGGTTTGAGTTTATTTTTTAAATTAGAGATCTGATGTACTTAAAACATCTAAGAGAAGAAAGACTATGATAGAAAATGAGATAAACTTAAAGCTAAAGTGTCTCGGATCAGATAATGAGGGTAAGTGTCCTGATCAGAAGTTCATAATTTTCTGTGCTGCAGAGGGGGTCAGGCATGAGTTTATTGTCCAAAGGACACTACAACAAAATTATGTAGCTAAGCACATGAACAAAACGATCACGGAACATGCTAGGAGCATGAAATTACATGCAAGCATGCCAAAATAATTTTAGGCAGAAGTCGTAAACAGAACAATTTATTTGATAAACCACAGTCCATCGGTATCTTTGGAAGAAGGCTTATCTAAAGAAGTACGGAGTGATAAAAATATATGATTATCTCATTTAATAGTATTCGGGTGTTCTGCATATGTGCATATTGATGTAGGGTCCATGAGTAACCTTGAATCAAAATTTCTCAAGTGCACCTTCATTAAAATATGACACGGAAGAGTTTGGGTATAAGTTTTAGAATTATTAGAATCAGAAATTCATTAAAAGTAGGGATGTCACATTCAACGAAATAGAGATATACAAGGACAAGGTCAGAACTTAGGACATTTCTTCAGTTACTTCTAAAGAATCCAGATATGTGGAGATAGAAGATACTGGTGATCAGGAAGATAGAGAAAGAAGCAGGCAGAAGGAGCACTGAAAGTTCCTCAGCCACCTGCTACTAAAGTCAGAAGATCCAGCAGATTGAAACAACTCATACAAATGTATTCTCCTTCTTTACATTATTTGCTATTAAATGATAGTGGTGAAACAAAGTGCTTTGAGGAGGTCACTCAAGTTAAAGATTCAAGGGAGTGGATGAAGAAATACAATCTTTGGAGTCAAAACAGACTTAGGATTTGATGATTGATATTGAGGTAGATGAACCTCGCTCATTTGTCTTAATACTAGTTACTGAGCTTCACATTGAAAACTGAATATTCTTATTTTGAGATTTCTCCTTTCTCCACATACGATGTACTAGGGGCAAAGAAGAGGCATCTTCACCAGCATGGTGATGCCCATCTGAGAGAAAATATGTAGAGGCTTATTGTCCCTGACTACGAGATTGTCCCTTAGAATGGTTGGTATTAGAGCATAATGTTCAATTATTTCAAATATTACACTTCTTGGCTATTAAAAGAGTGCTCATACTTTTATAAAGGTTAGTTTTTAATTCCTACAGATATCACCAAATTGTTGCGTGCTAGAATATTTTTAACGCCGGACAGGTCTTATGTCTTAGCTTAGTATAATTTTTCAACACAAACACATACAAAGTTGTAAGAAAAAATCATATGTTTTACGTAGGAAAAAACTTGAAAAGGAAAAAAAAGTATGTGGCTTGGCCCAGTCAAGGGTAATTCATTATGTAATCAACAGTACAAAGGTTCACTCGTATCATGTATTTGGAAAGATGAGATTATAAGATGATGTCGCTGGATACAACAATAGTCGTAGTTTACTACAAATATTGTAATTGATTGTAGTTGGTCGCAACAAATTAATGGTGATGATGGCCTACTAATTTTGGTTGTCGACGACAAACTATGGGGTTCTACAATGAACTTTAGTAGTAGGCGACAATCGTCAAAATTTCAAGATTTAAGATTTAGTAGTAAGCCCACTCTCTCATTCCTCTACTCCCCCTCAAGTGAAGAACGAAGACCTATTTACATTTTTTTAGAGGGGCATTTGAAAAAAATTAACCAATCACTCAAAAGACTCCATCGAACGATCCATATTGATTATCTTGATCACATGCAGTTTTTTTCAACATTTAAGTGTCTTATTGACATCAAAATTGAATGTAAGTTCGTTGGATTTCTCTTGTCGAGACGCTCGATCTGACTATAAAAACGTCAAAATTTAAAAAAATTTAACATTTCAATTGATACAACAAAGCCTTTAAATGTTCAATTTATGCTGATTTAAATTCAAATTATAACAATTTTAGTGTCATTGAATTCATCTTGTCAAGACATTCACTTTAACTATAAATTTATTGAAATTCGAGCTTGAATTTAAATTATTTCTTGCTCAAATTATTTCCAATGACAATACAAATTTGTTGATGATACATCAAAAAAGAATATTAAAAAATAGTAATTAAACAAAAAAGAGGCACCAATTTGAAGGTAAAGTAGTGAAAAATATTCCCCAAATTTAACTATCTATTAAAGCTATCATAAAATCACGGTGCTGAAAATAAAAAAAAAGGTTAAAAGTTATTCCGTGTATTATAATATATTTTAAATTTGAAAAAATAGGATAACTTGTACCACCATCATAGTCTAATATATATATATATATATATATAAGANGGTCTGGAAGACAATACGTCCCAGTAATGTTGGACAAGATAAAATGAATTGAATCTGTTTTATATGTTCCAAAAAGAAAATATACATGCAAATAATAAGAACACACCAAGAAATGCAAATTTTTATTCTATAATAATTATTACACTAGTACAACTGAAATGAAAGCAGGAAATTGGTTGGATCAAACCAAAATAACGACATTGAACAACTACTCATACCAAAAAAAAAAAAAAACAAAAGCAAGCATAAAGAAAAAAAAAATATCAAAATTAAAAATCTAAAATTGAAAAGTCTGCTCCGATAGTGTCGGTCATGCTGGCGGCTAAATAAAATTTCTTTTGCAAAAACATCAAAGAATGAGTTTGACAAACAAACTCAATAAATAATAGTCATATAATAGAGCATAAATAACAAAGGTAATAAGGCATGTAATATGGACAACAAATAATGATAATTTCTAAGTGCATATATAACATTGTAAGACAATAAGAGGGGTGAACATCAAATGTGCATATCACAAGAAAAAATTTAATCATTTACCACTAAGTTTCTTATGATTTANATGTAGCTAAGCACATGAACAAAACGATCACGGAACATGCTAGGAGCATGAAACTACATGCAAGCATGCCAAAATAATTTTAGGCAGAAGTCGTAAACAGAACAATTTATTTGATAAACCACAGTCCATCGGTATCTTCGGAAGAAGGCTTATCTAAAGAAGTACGGAGTGATAAAAAGATATGATTATCTCATTTAATAGTATTTGGGTGTTCTGCATATGTGCATATTGATGTAGGGTCCATGAGTAACCTTGAATCAAAATTTCTCAAGTGTACCTTCATTAAAATATGACACAGAAGAGTTTGGGTATAAGTTTTAGAATTATTAGAATCAGAAATTCATTAGAAGTAGGGATGCCACATTCAACGAAATAGAGATATACAAGGACAAGGTTAGAACTTTGGACATTTCTTCAGTTACTTCTAAAGAATCCAGATATGTGGAGATAGAAGATACTGGTGATCAGGAAGTTAGAGAAAGAAGCAGGCAGAAGGAGCACTGAAAGTTCCTCAACCACCTGCTACTAAAGTCAGAAGATCCAGCAGATTGAAACAACTCATACAAATGTATTCTCCTTCTTTACATTATTTGCTATTAAATGATAGTGGTGAAACAAAGTGCTTTGAGGAGGTCACTCAAGTTAAAGATTCAAGGGAGTGGATGAAGAAATACAATCTTTGGAGTCAAATCAGACTTAGGATTTGATGATTGATATTGAGGTAGATGAACCTCACTCATTTGTCTTAATACTAGTTACTGAGCTTCACATTGAAAACTGAATATTCTTATTTTGAGATTTCTCCTTTCTCCACATACGATGTACTAGGGGCAAAGAAGAGGCATCTTCACCAGCATGGTGATGCCCATCTGAGAGAAAATATGTAGAGGCTTATTGTCCCTGACTACGAGATTGTCCCTTAGAATGGTTGGTATTAGAGCATAATGTTCAATTATTTCAAATATTACACTTCTTGGCTATTAAAAGAGTGCTCATACTTTTATAAAGGTTAGTTTTTAATTCCTACAGATATCACCAAATTGTTGCGTGCTAGAATATTTTTAACGCCGGACAGGTCTTATGTCTTAGCTTAGTATAATTTTTCAACACAAACACATACAAAGTTGTAANATTGCGTGCGTGTGAAAGTTATTTGAAGAGTATTGTAGGGTTATGTCACTGTTATCGAGGTTAATACTCTTAATAACCTTACAAAACCCACGAATAACATGAAAAAAATGAATATCGAACCGCAGAATATATTATTAGATTATTAAAAGGTTATTGAGATGTTATTTGTCGTTAATATCCTCAATAACATTTTAATAACCCCAATATCTGAGTTAAGCAGTAAACAGTGGGATAAGCTTACCTCAGTTCCGCACGCCGGGCCTTTTTTTAACAAGCATAGCTAGCCCAAAGTGAGCGCAGAGGAAGAACAGTACTACAGAGGTGAAGATCTTAGGGAGGGTTTGGTGAAGGAATGGAGGAGCAGAGCAGAATACTAATCCCCAAAGTGAAGCTGGGGTCTCACGGATTAGAGGTATCGACTGACTCTATCTATGCTGTTCTTTGGTTTACTTTTTTTTTATCTAAATCTCATGTTGTGTTTGCGGAAATTTTACTGCATTAGTTAAATGATTATTTGATAAGCTCCCGATTCACTTTCTTGTGCTTGGGTGGTGTAAATTCTGGTGAATTTGTTATAGAATTCTTCGTAATTGGCATATTGATGAAAAAATTCACATCAGATAAGAATAATCAAATATCAAGAGTGCTTTAATCGATCATTAAGAGGTGTTGCTGCTTTCGCATGTAGGAAAAATTAGTGACCTATATTTTTTTCCCCAATCTCATGATGTGTTTGTGGAAATGTTACTGCATTAGTTAGATAAGCTTCTGATTAACTTTCTTGTGCTTGGTCGGTGTAAATTCGGGTGAAATTTGTAAAATAATTATTAGTAATTGGCAGATTGATGAAAATATTTTCATCAAATCGCTAGGGGTGTAAATTATTTGGTCAAAACGGAAGAACCTAATTGAACCGAACAAGTTTGGTTTGTTCGCACTGGTTTCGAAAATACATTTTTGATTTTTGGTTTTTAAAATATTAATGCATNAGGTAGAAAAGACTACAAAATTTGGCTTCCTAGAAGAACAACATATAAGGGATGATCCCAAGAATTGACATGTTCCAAAGGTGCTTTTTGATCGACTTTACAATCACTATAATCAACATTGAAAGTAGCATCTATCACATGAAAACAAATTTTTGGGATACCACAAGTCCGACTTAGACGACCTATCAATTATCAAAAGATACTCTTAACGGCAATTAAATGGGATTCCCTCGGGTTAGCTGTAAAATGAGCACACATAAAACAAACATAATGCTAAGCTTACTAGCAGGGACTTATAAAAGATAACCAATCATGCTCCTATAAAGTTTGTTATCTATGATCTTTTCATATTCATCCTAGTCTAATTTTGAGTATTTAGTGATAATGATGTGGACGATTGATAAGAGTGTGTGTATGATTTTTAATATTTAATTTGCTAAATGACACATTTCTACTCAAGTGAGATTTTAATAATAAATTTAATTTTGTGTTAAGTAATTATTTTTTGATTATCATTTTGAAATTAATGTAGAATGATCACATGAAATATTTTTAGAAATATTATTATTTTTTTGAATGATTCATATTTAACTTTTAATTTATTATATTGAGTGTCTAAATATACATGATCTTTTTCTAGCTTAATGTGTTTCTTCTTTAATTTTTGTACTCACCATGCAACTCATTGAATGTCTTATCTAAGTCTTCATAATATCAATCATTATCACTCACATACTCATGGACGTCTGTCGAGTTATCCTCATGATCCGTCATATGACAAAGATTTGTTTTCTCCTTCTCTGACTCATTGGAGCTGGTCTCACTATGTGAATTCATCCAAATAACTTTCATCACTTTTTTCTTTGTTTTTTTTCTTTCATATTTGTTAATGGGAATAAATTACAACATATTAACCCAACACATAAAAGCGTATGCAATAGGATTTGCATGAAAAGAAATGGTAAGTAATGATCCACCCTTCATATGGTTTTAACGAATGAACAAAATAATACATAAATTTATTAAAAAAAAAATACGTTAAAGCATTAAGTTAATAGCATTTACTTGACAAAAAATAAAGTGATTTTTTTTATTTTTTTGGATTGCGAAAGTAATTTCATTATAACTTATAAGATGGTAGCGAGACCTGCAATGCTCTATGGCGTAGAATATTGGCCTTTAAAATAGCAGCATAAAACAAAGTTTAGTGTTGTTGAGATGAGAATGCTTAGGTGGATGAGTGACTTGACATTTAGAGATAAAATGCGAAATGAATATATCCTTGATAGGGTTAGTTTAGCTTCAACGGCGGACAAGATTAGAGAAAGTCATCTTAGATGATTTGTTCACATTAAATGTTGACCATCTAATGTTCTGATTAGGAGAGTAGATGTTTTAGATTTGACTTTTGTTAAGAAAGGCAGAGGTATACTTTAAAAAACTTGGGCATATTGTATATAAACTGATCTTAATCTAATAAAATTAAATGAAAATGTGACACTCAATAGGACGCAATGAAGAAAAAAGATTCATTTAGCCGACCCACTTAGTGAGATAAAGGATTGTTGTTGTTGTTATTGTTGTTCTTGGATTGTTAAAGTAATTCCAACAGATGAAAATAATCTTTTAGTTATTGAAATTAGATTTTATAATTTCCAAATATAAAATCATAAAATAAGAATGTGACATTTTTGTTGAAGATTTTCTAACGAGTTCTAAATTATTGAATAACTTAAAATTTATTATTATTTTTTTATTATAGTTTAATAAATATAATCAGTTAAACATAAATCATAATTCCAGTTTGAGCATATCGAACTTTAGCTTTTGGATAACTGAGATTATTTTGATCATCTTGAGACCCAAGATTCCTTGATATAGATAATCACATGATCCTGAAATTTCTCTATTAGNTAATTTGAGCATATCGAACTTTAGCTTTTGGATAATTGAGATTATTTTGATCATCTTGAGACCCAAGATTCCTTGATATAGATAATCACATATCCTGAAATTTCTCTATTAGAAAATAATAGACATTACTTATAATGTGTTTGTTATCATAAAAAATTATAATNATCACTATGTGAATTCATCCAAATAACTTTCATCACTTTTTTCTTTGTTTTTTTTTCTTTCATATTTGTTAATGGGAATAAATTACAACATGTTAACCCAACACATAAAAGCTTATGCAATAGGATTTGCATGAAAAGAAATGGTAAGTAATGATCCACCCTTCATATGGTTTTAACGAATGAACAAAATAATACATAAATTTATTAAAAAAAAAATACGTTAAAGCATTAAGTTAATAGCATTTACTTGACAAAAAATAAAGTGATTTTTTTTATTTTTCTGGATTGCGAAAGTAATTTCATTATAACTTATAAGATGGTAGCGAGACTTGCAATGCTCTATGGCGTAGAATATTGGCCTTTAAAATAGCAGCATAAAACAAAGTTGAGTGTTGTTGAGATGAGAATGCTTAGGTGGATGAGTGACTTGACATTTAGAGATAAAATGCAAAATGAATATATCCTTGATAGGGTTAGTTTTGCTTCAACGGCGGACAAGATTAGAGAAAGTCATCTTAGATGTTTTGTTCACATTAAATGTTGACCATCTAATGTTCTGGTTAGGAGAGTAGATGTTTTAGATTTGACTTTTGTTAAGAAAGGCAGAGGTATACTTTAAAAAACTTGGGCATATTGTATATAAACTGATCTTAATCTAATAGAATTAAATGAAAATGTGACACTCAATAGGACGCAATGAAGAAAAAAGATTAATGTAGCAGACCCACTTAGTGAGATAAAGGATTGTTGTTGTTGTTATTGTTGTTCTTGGATTGTTAAAGTAATTTCAACANCGGTAGAAAAGACTACAAAATTTGGCTTCCTAGAAGAACAAGATATAAGGGATGATCCCAAGAATTGACATGTTCCAAAGGTGCTTTTTGATCGACTTTACAACCACTATAATCAACATTGAAAGTAGCATCTATCACATGAAAACAAATTTTTGGGATACCACAAGTCCGACTTAGACGACCTATCAATTATCGAAAGATACTCTTAACGGCAATTAAATGGGATTCCCTCGGGTTAGCTGTAAAACGAGCACACATAAAACAAACATAATGCTAAGCTTACTAGCAGGGACTTATAAAAGATAACCAATCATGCTCCTATAAAGTTTGTTATCTATGATCTTTTCATATTCATCCTAGTTTAATTTTGAGTATTTAGTGATAATGATGTGGACGATTGATAAGAGTGTATGTATGATTTTTAATATTTAATTTGCTAAATGACACATTTCTACTCAAGTGAGATTTTAACAATAAATTTAATTTTGTGTTAAGTAATTATTTTTTGATTATCATTTTGAAATTAATGTAGAATGATCACATGAAATATTTTTAGAAATATTATTATTTTTTTGAATGATTCATATTTAACTTTTAATTTATTATATTGAGTGTCTAAATATANTATATCTGCTGGAACTATTGGGTTAAGAATGTTGCAATAGGAACATGAATTGACATAGGACAGTGGGAATCTCNGGCTGCTTCATTAGTAGTTAAATCTAGCCTTGATTAGTTGTTACTAATTGGCGTTGTTGTATATTTGGGAATCTAATGAACGTGAAGCTATTGCTAAAAAAATGATGGTTGCTAAACTAGGTACTTAAAGCATTGCACTGCTTGCAAAGAAGCATGACGAGCCACTTTATTTAATTTTACTTTGTGCTGAAAACTTTACTTTGTTATGTGTATTAATTCTAACATAAATATCTGCTGGAACTATTGGGTTAAGAATGTTGCAATAGGAACATGAATTGACATAGGACAGTGGGAATCTCTGAAGCTGGGAGGCAATTTGATTGCGGCGATGCCTGTTATAGCTCTTCTTCTCATCTTAATTCACTTTTTATATTGCATGATTAATTGTCATATGATCTAAATTGAGTATCTAAACAAAAAGTGCTTATTTTATTTTAGCTAAATGTTTGGGATCATTTTTATTTTTATTTTTATTTTTACTTTACTTNACGATGCCTGTTATAGCTCTTCTTCTTATCTTAATTCACTTTTTATATTGCATGATTAATTGTCATATGATCTAAATTGAGTTTCTAAACAAAAAAGTGCTTATTTTATTTTAGCTAAATGTTTGGGATCATTTTTATTTTTATTTTTATTTTTACTTTACTTTTGTTTTTAAAAATATATCTATTTAATATATTTTTATCATGTTTGTTCTTAAAAGTTAATAAACTTCTTTTAAAAATACTCAAAATAACTTTTTGGTGTTTTAAACATTTTTTAATACAACTACTATTGTCACCCACCATCGCCACCTAACCAACTTTATTTTAATATTAAATATTCTACATTTAATAAACATAAAAAATATATCTTCAACATATTAAATATATTTTATATCAAATTAAAATATAAATAAAGTAAAATACAAGCACAAAAAAAAAATATTATCTCAAATGATCCCTAAATATATGAATTTTGTCCACTCTCGTTGTCTTTATTCACGTAGTGGGATTAAGGCTTTGTTGTTGTTTTCCTTATTCACACAACAAGNATATATCTTCAACATATTAAATATATTTTATATCAAATTAAAATATAAATAAAGTAAAATACAAGCACAAAAAAAAACAAAAGATTATCTCAAATGATCCCTAAATATATGAATTTTTTCCACTCTCGTTGTCTTTATTCACGTAGTGGGATTAAGGCTTTGTTGTTGTTTTCCTTATTCACATAACAAGTCAAACAATTATCCTTACATGGGTTCGTTTGTACATCTACAAAAAGGGGGGCTCTTTTTCATTAAGTTAGCTTGCTATTGGAAGTTTTTCCAAATATTCTGGAAAACTTTGCTTCATTTTTGGTGTTCATATAGCATTCATTGCATTGTTAATCTCTCATACTTTCAACCCCTTCATTGTTTTTATAAGTATTTTTGTTTGTCTGGTGAACTGGATTTATTTATTTCTTCTTTTATAGGTGTCAAAGTTAGGGTTTGGATGTATGGGTCTCACTGGCGTTTACAACTCTGCTGTTTCCGAAGAACTTGGTTTATCTATCATCAAAGAGGCATTCAACAGAGGCATAACTTTCTTTGACACCTCTGATATATATGGTCCTCATATCAATGAAATATTGATTGGCAAGGTTTGGTTTCCTTCCCGACCTTTATCTGTTTTTATAATACAATATATAATAGTTTTGAAAGCGATGGACAATTCATATATTTTGATAAGGAATCAATCTGCACAGGCCTTGAAACAATTGCCAAGGGAAAAGATTCAGCTGGCTACAAAATTTGGTATTGAAAAACTCGAAAAAACAACGATGGTTGTGAATGGTAGGCCAGATTATGTCTGATCTTGCTGCGAGGCGAGTCTCAGGAGGCTCGGTGTTGATTACATTGATTTATATTATCAACATAGGATTGATAGGACTGTGCCTATAGAGGAGACAGTGAGCACTAATGGAACTCAAAACTTTCATGATTTTGTTGCATTTCTCAATTATGTTAGGGGCTGTTTGGGATACTATTGATTTTTGTTTTTAGTTTTTTAGTTTTATTTTATTTTGTTTACATTTTGATTTACAACGAAACATATTTGGTATGGTATAACATGTTTAGTTGTTTTTAAAAACACTGAAAACAACTTTTAGATGTTTTGANATTTGGGATACTTTTGATTTTTTATTTTAGTTTTTTAGTTTTATTTTATTTTGTTTACATTTTGATTTACAACAAAACATATTTGGTATGGTATAACATGTTTAGTTGTTTTTAAAAACACTGAAAACAACTTTTAGATGTTTTGATTATTTTCAAAAACAATTAATTTATTAAAAATAAAAATAAAAATATGCAAAAAATTGCACCAAAAAAATATATTTTTAAAATAAAAGCATAAGAAAAAAAAAATCCCAAAGAAGTCCTTAGATGATTTGTTGGTGATTTTAGCATTTTTTTTTTGTTCTGGATTGGCAGGTTAGGGAGCTCAAGAAGTTGGTTGAGGAGGGGAAGGTGAAATTCATTNCAAGAAAAAAAAATCCCAAAGAAGCCCTTAGATGATTTGTTGGTGATTTTAGCATTTTTTTTTGTTCTGGATTGGCAGGTTAGGGAGCTCAAGAAGTTGGTTGAGGAGGGGAAGGTGAAATTCATCGGTCTTTCTGAAGCCAGCCCAGATACAATTAGACGTGCACATCTCATTCACCCTATCACAGCAGTCCAAATGGAGTGGTCTCTCTGGACCAGAGATATTGAAGAAGATGTAGTCCCACTTTGCAGGTATTGACGATACATTTATCATAGACTACTATATGATCTGAAAATTTTTTCTTACCTTTTCTTTCCTTTATGTGTGATTCCTTTTCTCCGTTAATCGTTTCCGACTTAACAAATAATTTTTTTTTCGATCTTTCCTTTTGTTAACACTGTCATTGCTGGTCCCAAGCCTGAATTTAAGAAGTTGAGGGTTGCGTTAGGTAGTTGACAACCAGCGTAAAACTTGTTGAAAAAATCATAATATGAATCCTTTTGATTATTGTGTAAGTGCTAGAGCGTCCCCTGGAAGTCGACCCCACGTAGTGGGATTAAGGTTTTATTGTTGTTGTTGTTGATCTTTCCTTTTTGTTCTTCCTGCCGTCTTCTACAACCTTCCCGAATTGATCGCTTGTTTATTGCCTCCCATGACTATTTTGGGAGGGCAGAGGCATCACACTCCCCACCTCGCCTCCTCCCGCTTCCTCTCCCTTATCTCCTNTCGTTAATCGTTTCCGACTTAACAAATAATTTTTTTTTTCGATCTTTCCTTTTGTTAACACTGTCATTGCTGGTCCCAAGCCTGAATTTAAAAAGTTGAGGGTTGCGTTAGGTAGCTGACAAATAGCGTAAAACTTGTTGAAAAAACCATAATATGAATCCTTTTGATTATTGTGTAAGTGCTAGAGCGTCCCCTGGAAGCAACGTGTTGTAGTCGACCCCACGTAGTGGGATTAATGTTTTGTTGTTGTTGTTGTTGATGTTTCCTTTTTGATCTTCCTGCCGTCTTCTACAACCTTCCCGAATTGATCGCTTGTTTATTGCCTCCCGTGACTATTTTGGGAGGGCAGAGGCATCACACTCCCCACCTCGCCTCCTCCCGCTTCCTCTCCCTTATCTCCTCCCGACCTCCCTCTACTCTCGCTCTCTCAATTCGCTCGAAACCATTGCCTTTGTGACTGAACCCATGTGATAAATTCGCTATTGGAGCTATAAGTGAAGACAACGATGGGATCGTAACTTACAAAATCCACCAAACTCTAAAATCCCATCTTCCTCTTCCTTCCGTCGCTCATACCCGAGACCATCGAGAAATGTAACCTTCTGTCTCTGCCTTCCTCCCTCTCGCAGGCCACAACCTCTCTAAATTTCGTAAATCCATCTCCCAATGGGGCTTTTTAACTCGGGATTTAAGACAAAACAGAGGAGAAACGAGATTTGAGAACTGTAGGATTTGAAACATATTTTAATTAATATTAATTAAATTCATAAATTATCCCTTTTAAAAATATAATAACAATAATACTAATTTAATAAAAAATATAATAATTAAAAAAATAAAAGTTTATTTTACCTAATTTAATTTCATAATTATTTATATTTTTTTTTTTGATTCTAACTGTGTAGGATCGCCCATTACACAGTTGAATTAGAAGTGTCGATATTGTCGTCTCAAGGTAAGTAACTGTTATTTGTTGGATGATAAATGTAACATTTCTAGTTAAGAATGTTATTCCTTGTTAATTATAGTAGAATTACTTCTATTTCTTAAGTTTTTCAGTCTTGTCCTTACTATTTCAATTATGATGTTGCACTTGTTATAGACCTAGTTTATTGCTCATGACGAAATTACCAACTGTCTTAATTTATCGTTGCATATTTAAATAATCCTGCAATTATAATGTCTATTTTTTCTTGCATTTTATAAATTTGCATATGAGTATATGTCATATCACAAGTCCGTGTAAAATTACATACTTCTTATATATTATACCAGTGAAAACAAATTGACATGTTTGTGTGTTATTGTATGTAGGTTGGTATAATCTTTTTGGATTTTGGCTAGTATGACTGACAGGCATACAGAGTGACGACATTCCTGATTTTATGCTGTCTATTAAAACCAATTATATAAATATAAATGAAAGTGACATGATAAGAAATTTGATTGAAAATAATTGCATGTTTCGTATGATATGCGTGTTGACCTCATTTTTAGTGAGGTCTAGTCTTCCGCTTAGGGTTTAGGATCTAGCCTTAGGGATCTCCTTTCNACTGCCATTAGTCTCGCGGTCCGAGAGACTTCGGTGGCTTCGCCTTCTGTGAGCAGGGAGCGTGTCATTTTCTTTTTTGGCCCGATTCGAGTGCTGTGGACTGTTGGGGGTAGTATTCTTTCTCTTCTCTCTATTCTCTGCCTATATACACAGTTCCTTTTGAAATTTTTGAGGTTGTTGGAAAAGTTTTCAGAGAGGAGAGTAGAAATTTTGGCTGTGAGGAGTTTGAGAAGAGAATTTCCGTGAGAGCGTTTCTTTGAGGCGAATTCTTGTGTTGCAGTGCTTTTACATTGGCGTTATGGAGGTACCATTCTTCCCCCCTCTTCTTCGGTGCTCTGTTTCTTTTCGGTTTTCCTCTTTGCCGAGTCTTTGAACTTGGCTCTGTTGGATGATACGACATGCTAGTTCACTTTACTTTCATACATTTTTTAGGTATTCACTTTAAGAGCATGTGAAAGATGAAATGTGAGCAT
>JXCR01025002.1:74747-111714 GCA_002079205.1 Phalaenopsis hybrid cultivar
GTGGCTAATGGTGAAAAAATCTGAGAGTAGAAATCACCTTTCTAAATTTAAGAAAATTTCTTTATAATTACATAAATATGAACATTTTACTTTTAAATCATATAACTTCTATGTTTCTTAGGAAAAATAGATCACAGATTAAATGATTTATTAACATATTAGTATATACTATTTGTTAGTTCTTTTTATTTTCCATTGTGCCGTTCCCTTATTCATGCACCATCTATATAATTGATTAATTCAAGTTGCCATTATTACCAAGTCCTCCACTCTACTTTCAATCGTTTCTCTTTCCAAGATGTCTGACTGTCTTTTTATTTTCTTTTATATTTTGATTTTGGATGATTTTTGGTGGACGTTTGATTGTCAAAACTCTGAATCATATATAGTATTTTTTTGCCTTTATGTGTTGGGCTATTTCATATGTTTTGGGCCTTCTATTGTTGACCTTATAATATTTCAATCAGTTGCCTTTAACCCATGACTTCCATTTTCTTTTTTTTTTCTTTTTTAAAATTTTTATGGGATTAAAGTCTTCCCACAATCGTTATGCTCTTATTATTATCTATGCTTTATAGTAATTGTGTATTTATAATCAGTTACTTATAATTAAATTATATATAAAAAAAAATTGCTACTGTAATCTCTTTTTATTATATTTGCATTTATCTCAAATTCATTCCACAATAATTTGCACTCATCCTACAATAATTTACTTTACTATTATAGTAAAATTTATGATATTGAAATACTTTTAGGGATCTGATCAACATGTTTAGATCATTAAAAATTTGGTGAGAATTGTATATAGTTTAGGGTCCTATTTGAAAATAGAAAATATAGAGGAAGTAAAGGGTTTTATTTGTAAAAAAAGTTGTAAGGCTGTATAAGCCCAATTTTTCCATGAAAGTTTTCTAGCAATTTTATTTCAATTTGGTATCAGAGCCCTAACACTGGCAGCCAGTCGGCGTCCTCGTTGGTCTTGATCATCGTCGGTGCAACTCGATCGGTGCAGAGAGCAAGGATTGATCTCCCTTTCTTCGTGAATCGCGGTAGATGGATTGCGGAGCACGACAGATGGGATCTCAGATCATAGCAGACGGGATCGCGGCAGATGAGTGCTGGGAAGGCACCCACGGGATCGCGACTGTCATGACAGGAGAGTGTCTCGTAGAGTTCGGTCAGGAAGGGCTTCTACGTCTTGCTGTGAGAGGAAGGAGTGGAGTAGGGCTTCATCTGGTCGTCTTTCGTACACAACAATCCCGCTGTTGCCTTCGCCGTGAGAAACAACTTGGAATTGCGACTCGAGAGTGAGGAAGCAGCTGAGCAGGGCCTTTGTTTCTGGAGTTGCACTTGACGATAGGAAGGCGAAGGATCGAAGTGGTTGCGGTTTGGCACGTGACACAAAGGGACTGTGGCTTCATGCGGACTAAGGCAAAGTGGATCGCACAAACTTGCAGGGAGTTGGGTGTGATCTGTGGAATCTAGACTTGATCTTTGTGATTGAGAATGTCAGAAGATGGAGATAGTACAAGAGGTAAGAGATTGAAACTTCTGAGGAAGATGGATCCTTAAGTTCTGAAGGTCTTGATTGATCTCATAAGGGAGCTAGCGTCTCCGCAGATCTCTCTTCTTTGGATCTGAAACTCAATGGACCGCCCAGATATTTGAATCGATTGCGTCAGATCGAGGCTGCTCTAGTAGGTAAGATACTAGAAGGATACCTGACGGTGGTCGAGCCAAAGAGTGACTGAGAGGGATGAGTGGAGAACCTTACATGCCTGACTTTACATCTGGTTCCTCAACTCGATAGTTCCATCGATTGCCTCATCAGTGGATGACATCAGAAAGTGAGCGACATTTAGGCAAAGCTGAAGAAGATCTATGTTGGAGTTGAGAACCACATGAGGACGTTCCAGATTTAGCGTGAGATAGAGGCAGTGGTTCAGGGTGATAGATTGATTCAGGAATACTCCATAGATCTGGAGCGGCTGTGGTAAGATCTTGTTTACTTCTCATATATGTCAAGCTGTAGTGATCCAGGGTGCAAGAAGGGGAGATCTTTGCACAGATGGGGAATATGCAATTTCTGGCTCATATGAACCCACTTTTGATCAGAGGAGATCGATCCTCTTTGCCCAAGCAACGATTCCTTCGTTGGATTAGGACATCACAGTGATGATACAGGAGGAGAGTCGCATGAGGCTACACTTTGAGTCGAGTTGAATTTCAGGCATGCGGTCGGTTTTTGCATGACAGATGTTCAGGTGGAAACCCACAAATTTTACAACTGTGGAGATGTGAGACACCTGAGCAAGGCTTGTCCAAAGCCACCAAAGGAGAGATAATGGTGGACGTGGACAATCTAGAGGCGGTGGTCGTAATCGTGGAGGCCAAAGAGGCGACAGAGGGGGCTATTGGGCAAATCTGATGGTAGCAGAGAAAGAGGGAGAGATAGGGGTGATCTTTATCGATGAGTATCACGATCTCTTGTAGATGTTGAAGAGGAAGCAAAAAACAGCAGGTGATGTGACTAAGAATGCATTGCCTTATCATCAACAAATAGGAACACTGCTACTTATGCTCATTCAGCCAAAAATACTCGTCATACACATGCTCTTGCCTCTATATTCACAATAAGATCATCAAAATGAATAGTAGATTCTGATGCATCTCGACATGTGACAGGTAATGTTTGTGAGTTTGATTCCTATACTCATCTAACAGTTCCAGAGAACATTCAGACAACTGATGATACAACACAACTTGTGATTTGTAAGGGTACAATGAGATGTACAAATTCTATGACTTTTTCTAATATTTTGCTTGCTATTGTTTTTCAGTTAAACTTTTATTCATTAGTGTCATTATTCTCCAACTAAAATATGTTGTTTCCTTTAATATTCTTAAGGTGATCTTTTAAAACAAGGGGACTGGCCGGAGACTTGGGATTGACATCTGTCATAGTGGACTCTAGTACTTCGATAGAGAGGGGATAGACTCAACACTGACATCTATGGCAAAATGTGTTGGAGTTGGAGGATCTGGGAGGAGTACGGAGGATGTGTTGTTGTTACATCACAAACGCATATGACACTAGGGTTGTAAGCGAGCTGAGCTTGAGCGAGCTCAGACTTGGATCGTGTTCAGCTCATTCGAAATTATTCGTGTTCAAAATCGACTCGTGTTCAAAAACGGCTCGTGAACAGTGTGTTCGTGTTCGACTCGATTTAAATATTTGTGTTCGTGTTCGGCTCGAAATTGACTCGTTAAAATTAAACTGAAAAAATAAATGTTGAGTGCTGGATTTGAACCTGAACCAAATGTATGCAAACAAGGTGCATAGCCACATTATCACAAGAGCAGACTTAGATATAAATATCTATAATATATTATTATATAAATAATACGTGTAATATATTTTTATATAAATAATTATATAATTTTTTTATTTCGAGCTAAAATGAGTCGAACACGAGTGAACAAAGAGCTGTTTGTGTTCGGCTCGTTTATAATTCGAGCTTTAAAAATTTGTTTGAGTTTAGCTCGTTTACTTAACGAACAAGCCGAACACGAGCTGTTCGCGAACAACAAGCTTTTTTGACAGCCCTATATGACACTCTTCATTTAGTCTTTTGAGTCGCTTGTATCCGCCTTTGTATGAGAAGACAAATAAACAAAAAATTGTGTGTGATGCATGTGAGTTGGGTAACCTTTAGTCTCTAGTAATAGGATTTCTTGTGTTTTTGATTTGGTGCATTCAGATGTATGGGGACATTGTTTTACAACTGCGATGAATGACTATAGATATTTTGTGACTTTCATTGATTATTTTTCTTATGTTACTCGATTATATCTGACGAGAAACAAAAGTGATGTGTTTCCCTGCTTTAAAGGTTTTTCACAGGGCAATTCAGACTCAAGACAGTGCAATAGCGAAGATATTGAAGTCTGATAATGAGACAGAGTATACTGACAAGACGTTTGGGGAGTGCATGTCAGCCCAGCGGATGCAACATCAAATCACTTGTACATATACACCAACACGAGACACCTTCTAGAGGTAGCTCGAAGCATGATGATCTCGATGAGTACCCCAAAACATCTGTGGAGGCAAGCTGCTTTGACAGTCACTCAATTGATCAACATAATGTTTTCAAGGGTGTTAGGGTGGCAATATCCTTGTGAGTTGTTGAAAGGAGATAATGACGAGATCTTCCCATTGACGGTATTTGGTTGTGTATGTTTCATGAAGGACAATAGACCATCAATAAAAAAGCTGGATCCTGGAGCCGTAAAGTGTGTTTTTTTGGGTCATTCTGCTACTCATAAGGTATATGTTTGTTGGAGCTCAATAGAGAAGTTATTATTTGTGAGCATGCGTGACTTTTAGAGAATTCAAACCGTACTACTCCTTCGAGGTGACCTCACCCTTTGGTGACTCTTTACATGATTGAAGTATAAGATGAGAGGGGGAGAGTAGTGATGGTGAGAGATTGATAGATGTGGGAACGAGACCTTGTCCCATTGTGTGGGAATGATCGAATGAGGAAGAGCTAATTTATGAGGAAAATGAGTTCGAAGGTGGTGGTATTCATGCCCCGAGGGGAGCTGAGGGTGTATATAAGGAGGCAAAATAAGAGAACTGTGCCTGCCGTGCCACTTGTGCAAACAAGTCTCGTGTCTCGATCTAACTCGACTCCTGTGGCACCTATACCATCCACCTCAAAATCCGATTACATTGTTGATATGATTTCTCTCCATTCTTCTCACATTCTCTTGACATTAAGGAGGGCCTCTCACATCAATGCAGGTTGTTCTTCTGATCGTTATTCTTCAGATTTTTTTTTTATTTCTCTCATGGCTTTGCTCAGTTTGTCTCATACTCTAACATATTACCTATATACAGAAAATTCATTACATCTTTGGACACTATTTCTATACCTAAGTGTTGGGAGGTAGCTAAGGAGAATCTAAAGTGGAAGGCTGTCATGTTAGAGGAACTTGGTGCTCTCGTTAAGAACAAGAAATAGGAGCCCGCATTGCTGCCAACAGGAAAAAAAAACAGTTGGGCGCAAATGGGTCTTCACAGTGAAGCAAATCCTATAAGGAAAGATTAATCGCTACAAAGCACGGTTGGTGGCAGAAGGGTATAATCAGATGTATAACATTGACTATGATGAGGCATTTGTACTAGTGACAAAGATGAGCACGGTTATGACACTCGTCTCCTTGGCTGTGAATAGTGAATTGATGTTACACCAACTGAATGTGAAGAATGCATTTCTTCATGGGGATCTGCTAGAGGTGTACATGGAGATGACCCTGGGCTTTAACATAAACCAAGTAGTGGGCATGATATGTAGGCTGAGAAAGTCACTTTATAGTTTGAAACAATCTCTTCAATCTTAGTTTGAAAAGTTTTGGAGAGCAATGGTAGGCATGGGCTATTGACAAATCAATGTCGACCAAATAGTGTTCTGTCGATAACATGATTGTCATATTACTATTCTTGCTATGTCTGTGGATGATATAATTGTCATTTGTGATGATGAGCGAGATATTGCTCAATTGAAGACAAGTCTGGGTAAAGAGTTTGAGGTGAAGGATCTAGGAAAGCTTAGATACTTTCTTGGTATTGAGGTGACTCGTGGAGCATAGGGAATTGTTTTATCTCACAGAGACAAACATTTTGGGGTGCAAACTCACAACTACACCAATTGATTGGAAGAGAAAGTTGAGCGTAGAGGCAGGAGAGCCAGTTGATCATGAGAGGTACCAGAGGTTGATAGGCCATCTCATCTATCTGAGTCAAACTCGTCCTGATATATAATTTGTAGTAAGCGTAGTGAGTTGCTACATGCATGATTCGAGGAAGGGCAACATGGATGCAGTGAATCAAATTCTGAGATACCTGAAGAGTGCACCATGGAAGTGGTTGATTTTCAGAAAAAACGGGCACTCAAACATTGAGGGCTATTGAGATTCTGATTGGGCTAGTTGTGCCGATGACATGAGGTCCACATCAGGATACTGTATGATTGTAAGGGCCAATTTGGTCCCTTGGAAGAGCAAGAAGCAGTCGGTAGTTGTGAGGTCGACAACAGAGACAGAATACAGGGCCATGACCTTGAGAGTTGCCAAGATTTTATGATTGAGAACTCTACTGGTAGAGCTCAAGGTGGATCAAGGAGCTCAAATGAAGTTGTGGTGCGACAACAAGTCAACAATCAACATTACCAACAACCCGGTGTAGCACTACAGAACCAAGCATGTGGAGATTGATAAGTTCTTCATCAAGGAGAAGCTGAATAGTGGACTGCTAGAGATAAGTGATGTAGCTACTAGAGAGCAAGTGGCTGACTGCCTGATCAAGGGACTTAGCTCATTAGATCTATCCAAATTGTGTAACAAGATGGGATTAGTGAATATTTTTTGCCCACCATTGGGGGGGGGGGGAGGGTTGAGAATTGTATATAGTACTGTCNNNGGGGGGGGGGGGAGTGTTGAGAATTGTATATAGTATGGGTCCTATTTGTAAATAAGAAATATAGAAGAAATCAAGGGTTTTATTTGTAAAAAAGTTGTAAGGCTATATAAGCCCAATTCTTCCATGAAAGTTTTTTTAGAAATTTTATTTCAATTAAATGTCTTGTGAAGACCATGCTAATTGAATCAAAACACAGAGAACCAAATATCTTCATAGTAACCCCAGCAACAAATTCATCTTGTTTTTCAGTGGATGTGATATAATGAAAGAAAATACCATGATTCATATTTTGAATGAATCCATACCATATTAAATTAATTCCAATTTTAGTTTATAACAGCTAGCAACTGTTTCATTAATTTGAATTAGGTCTCACCTAGGCGAGTTGACTTAAACTCAGCTGTACTGGATTTGAGCTCAAGCTTGGCTTTTTGAGTTAGTTCACAAGCTTACAAATTTGTTATGAAATAAAGAAAATAATTTTGATACTATAATTATTGGGTTAAAATAATTAAAAATGGAGAAATTAAAAGAGAGATAATAAGAAAGCATTTTATACAAGTAATTAAAATGCTTTTTTCGTAATTTCTTATCAAATTTGTATTCAACTTATTGAATGCTAATTTTTTTAATATACCATATAGTGATATTTTTAAAATGAGTGGTCCTTGAGCTAATAAGTCAAGTTGGAGTTAGCTTAAGCTTGACTTGTTAGCTCATCAAACTTGATTCATTAGTCATTTATTTGTTATGAAATATATATACCAGAGCAGTTGATGTGGTATATATATAAATCAAACAGGAGAACGATCGACGAGGCGAAAAATAGAACGAGAAAAAATACACCAGAAAAGAACACACAGATTTACGTGGTTCGGCAAATTGCCTATGTCCACGGAGTTGCAGAGGATTTTACTACTTGAGGAAATTTACATCAGTCGATCACCTTGACTTGCAAGAGGAATCACTCACTCTTTGTTGCTCTCTCTCTTGTTCTCTCTCTGTTATTCTCTCTCTACACCGAGATACACCGAAGAAAACTCTACACCGAGATACACCGAAGAAGACAAACTTACAAGAGAAATAAACCTAATTTTTCTTTTGCCACAAGCCGCCAAGAAGAAGCCTAGGAAGAACAATCTTATCCTTCTTCTTCCTTCTTCTTCCTTCTGCCGCAAGAAACTACTCCTTGCACTTCTTCTCTTCCACTATCCCGTGGAAACCCGAAGAACTCTTCCTCTATCCCGAGGAAGCCTAAAGAAGAAAATCGTGACTTCTTGTCTTTTCAGGTACGAAGGAGAGCCTCTCCTTTTATCATGAAGATAAGGGAGCAAAGAGATGCTTCTCTTCGTGAAATAGAGGAGGCGGAAACGGTTTCTGGCGAAGGGATGTTTCTCTTCGCGAAATAGAGGAGGCGGGAATGGTTTCTGGTGAAGGGATGCTTCTCTTCACAAAAAAGAAAGCAGAGAGTGGTTATTTGTGAAGAGGTGTGACCCTTTGCGATCAGAAGCGTCATTTCACGAAAACAGAAGGAGAGGCGGGAGCGGGAGTTTGCGGGTTGGGTGGACCGGACTCTACGCCGACGCTAACAATCTCCCACTTGGAGATCGGTACACCTGCTACAACGTCTCCTTCCTCGAACTGAATCCTCCATTGATAGTGTCGTCCTTTACTTCAAATATGAATCCTCCACCATGAATCCTCTAACTTGAATCCTCTACCTTGAATCCTCCACTGTGAATCCTCCACCTCTGCAACTCAAAGCCTCTGTATTCACTTCAGAAGACCAACTGAAGCTGTGTTCAACTTTAGTTTCTCAAGAGTAACATCCTCAGTCAACAAATCAGCAGGCTCCACATAATTTTGCACCTCCAAGTTATTTCCTGGGTCACTCTTGTCTCTTCTTACAACTCCCACTGCATGGGCAACATCCTGTCTCTGCTGAAAACCTTTTCCAACAAGTTTAGTCTTATACCTTTTACTGACATCACACTCAGTCTTCACCCGGTACACCCATTTGTTGTGCAATGCCTTTTTCCCTGGTGGAAGTTCTGCCAGCTCCCACTTGCTCAAATTTTCATCTTGCAAGATTTCTTCATAGCTCTGTGGTTCTATAACATTTGTCTGTGGAACAATAGGAATGGGTGCCCCGGACACACTCTTCTTCACTTCCATCACTGCCCTGCACTGTGGCCTTTGATAGATTTTCTACCACATTCAAAGCCCCTGAATCCAACATCAAGTCTTCAACAGAACTATGAACTGCCAACAAAAATACATCCTGTGATTCTTCACATACCACATTTGCGCTATCATTCTCCATCTTCTTAGGATTCCTGCAGTTCTTCTTTATGTGGCCAATCTTGCCACAATTCTAACAGGTTGTTTGCTTACTAAACTTTGATTTTTATCTCCCTATCATTGAGTTCCTGTCATGTCATCTCCCTCTGAAATCAACATCCAGTGCCGAACTCGAACCTGAGACCTCGCCAGAATCTTTCCTGTGAACTTCCTCAGCCAAAATCAAATCATGAATATCATCGCACTTCAGTTTAGATTTTCCTGCAGAACTGCTAACTGCTATCCTCATGGCTTCCCAACTGTCTGATAATGAAGCTAACAAGATCAGTGCACATATCTCATCATCAAAATCAATTTCCACAGACGACAATTGATTTGTGATAGTATTGAAAACATTCAGGAGTTGAGCAACAAAAACACCTTCCACCATCTTGAAATTGAATAACTTCTTCATCAAGTGCACCTTGTTATTCGCCGATGGCTTTTCATACATACCTGATAAGGTTGTCATGAGATCTGCAGTCGTCCTTTCCTTGACGACGATGTGTGCAACAAATCTCGATAGAGTTAATCGAATAACCCCCAAAACTTGTCGATCCAACAAATTTCATTCAGCCTCATCCATTCTTTCAGGTTTTTTCCCCAATAACGGAAGATGAAGTTTCTTCCCATAAATATAATCCTCTATCTGCATTCTCCAATAACCAAAATCTGTGCCATCAAATTTCTCGATCCCTGAAACTTTCACTTCATCTGCAGCCATCATTCTTTCTCAGATCTGAACAAAGCTCTGATACCAGTTGTTATGAAATATATATACCAGAGCAGTTGATGTGATATATATATAAATCAAATAGAACGATCGACGAAGCGAAAAATAGAACGAGAAAAATTACACCAGAAAAAACACACAAATTTACGTGGTTCGGCAAATTGCCTATGTCCACAGAGTTGCAGGAGATTTTACTACTTGAGGAAATTTACATCAGTCGATCATTTCGACTTGCAAGAGGAATCACTCACTCTTCGTTGCTCTCTCTCTTCTTCTCTCTCTGTTCTTCTCTCTCTACACTGAGATACATCGAAGAAAACTCTACACCGAGATACACCGAAGAAGACAAACTTACAAAAGAAATAAACCCAATTTCTCTTCTGCCACAAGCCACAAAAAAGAAGCCTAGGGAGAACAATCTTATTCTTCTTCCTTCTTCTTCCTTCTGCCACAAGAAACTACTCCTCCTTGCACTTCTTCTCTTCCACTGTCCCGTGGAAACCCGAAGGACTCTTCCTCTATCCCGAGGAAACCTAAAGAAGAAAATCGTGACTTCTTGTCTTTTCAGGTACGAAGGAGAGTCTCTCCTTTTATCATGAAGATAAGGGAGCGAAGGGATGCTTCTCTTCGTGAAATAGAGGAGGCGGGAACGGTTTCTGGCGAAGGGATGCTTCTCTTCGCAAAAAAAGATAGGAGGGAGTGGTTATTTGTGAAGAGGTGTGACCCTTCGCGATCGGAAGCGTCATTTCGCGAAAACAGAAGGAGAGGCGGGAGTGGGAGTTTGCGGGTTGGGTGGACCGGACTCCACGCCGACGCTAACATTATTGAGCCGAGCTTCATCCGGCTCCTGACTCAAGTCAACTCGATTACACCCCTAGTCTCTCCAAATTCCCGATAATATCAAATCTATGAACTTTTGAAAAAATTGATTTCCCTTTATAAATTGGTGCTGATATTTTATTGGTCAAATTAAAAAACTGGACTCGAACATCAAGCCTATTGAAAGTTATTTTCTTGCAAAATGTATAGTATTATAATAACATCATTAATAATCGCATTATTACATTTGATACTTATTTACTGAAAAAAGTTTACAATAATAATAAAGTTGTACATTTGAAACAACCATATGCCAGAAAAGAGAAAGCGCCCGTTGAGTAAATCTCTGTTTATTACATTAGCATCATAGTTCGCACAAAATCATCATAATTGACTTTCCCATCACCATCAAAGTCTGCCTCTTTGATCATCTGCTCAGCCTCCTCATCTGTTAATTTCTCACCAAGACTAATCAACACATTTTTCAGCTGAAGAAAAAAGAGAAGAAAATTGGAGTTTATAGCATTTACATACAATTAACAATAGAATTCAAGTCAGAAGACACTTATTCCTGGATTGCTAGAGAATTTATTTAGGGGGATTTACATACATGTCACATAATTCTTATGTATTTACATACCTAACACTCGAAACTTAAAAATCACATCAGAAATATCACTTTTTCTAATGTTAAATATACCTTTTCATTGACACATTTTGATGCTATAAGGATACTAAAATGTTAGAATAGTAATTATTAGAATTTAGGCGTTAAATATGTAAATATATGAGAATTATGTGTTACGTATGTACATTACTCT
Source organism: Phalaenopsis hybrid cultivar (assembly GCA_002079205.1). NCBI lineage: Eukaryota > Viridiplantae > Streptophyta > Magnoliopsida > Asparagales > Orchidaceae > Phalaenopsis > Phalaenopsis hybrid cultivar. The sequence continues at coordinate 85,951 of JXCR01025002.1, forward strand.
AGAAAGAACTTTCTTGCAAATCAGGGACAGAACAAAGTTTTTTACATAAATAAACCCTTACAAGTATGTAGTTCCTTAATAAAATATCATTATGCAGAGTTTAAATACAGGGATCAAATATATATTTCAATAATAAAGTTCAAAACTGAAAACAATTTTTTAAATTTAAGTAATATGAAGCAAACTCCATAGCATAGGATAAAAAAACAATAATATAATATGCAACATGGTTTAACAAAAGTTTTTGAGTTATTCCAAAGACTGCATGAAGGAGAAGGAAATTAATGCCTTGTGAACCTAACCTCAGTAGCCGATATGAACCCTTTTTGATCTCTGTCAAACACTTTAAAAACTTCCTTTAGTTCATCTTCTTTGTTTATCTCCTGCAAAGTGGTATATAAAAGCAAAAGGCAAAAGTTTATCACAGTAAGTTATTTAAGTTATATTTAACTTATTTGAAAATTTGAAAAAGAAAATTTAATATTAGCAAGTAAAAAGTTATAAATGTCATGATTTATTGAATGTTTCAATCATCTAAATCCTCTGATGAGTCTGTTCACCTCTGCAATTTCTGTAGTTAGATTAAAGAGCTCTGTCAGATCAAAGCTTCCTCTAACATCAATATCAATATGGTTGATAATATCTGTAATTTCTGTGTTTGATGAGCTTCTCCCAATTGATTTCATGATGGCAATCATCTCTTCCATTGTGATGCATCCTCCTGTGATGGCAGAACAAGTCAATCAATTAGAAGAAGCACACATTGACTGAAAGCAAATTTTTTTTAAAAAAAAGGGAAATTTTTATACATACCAAACAATTCTTCTGTATTGACATATTGCACTAGTAATACCTTGGTGTTATAAAACCATGCATGAAAGTGTGTATTTCATTTTTAAAAAGATGGTGATGGAGGTATTTTTGATGTGATGTTAAAGATTTGAGTGGCATGCATGTAAATATGAGTGTTTATGTGTTACATGCGTGACCACATAAGAATTGTGTGGTATGTAAGTAAATGCCCCAAAAAACTATTAATTATGTTATTGGTTGCTTGGTTTTAAGTGAGAAGTATAGTTTACCAAAACAATTATTGATGCATTATGAATCCTAATCAAGAATTAAGGCTAGACCAAAGTCTATATTGAAGCATGTCGGTCATGAAATTTAAATTGCATTTCTTTAATTAGATTTATTTTAATTTAGAGTAGGATTTTGAAATTTATTTTTGACTTAAAATAGGATGAATTACCATTTTGTGTTATATTATGTTTAAATTTAAATTATTTGTCAGAGCTAGATTTTATTTTATATCAATTTATTATTATATTGTACTCTACTTTCTTTAAATAGAGGTTATGATTTGTAAATTATATTGATCATTGAATGAATTGAAATTATAGGATTCATTTTCACTTGTTGTCTCTCTCTCCCTCTCTCTTTCTAAGTTCCTCCCTTTGCACTAAATTATTCTCATCATTCTACCATTCTAGTTATTGTTGTTAACACTAATGAATTATATTACTATCTCTGTTTTAAAAGGCGTTAATGGGAAACACTCTGGGCATGCTCCGAGGCGAGGCTCGAGGCAAAATGCCCAGCCCAATGAGAGGGGCATGATCCTCTAGGGTCGTGAGCCCCCGCAAACCTTTTATGCCAAGGAATTAATTTTGCATCCCAGTGGTGCGCACACCTCTGTCTATTTAAAAGAAAATAAAAATCTAATCACACTCAAAACTTCATATCTACCCAATTTCGTTGCAACCATCTCTCCCCTGCACTCTTCTGCTGGAAAAAAAACTCTGAAAGGGTCGTGTGATCTAACAGCCTCCTTCCGTTCCATTCATCTTCCAATTGCACACAGAGAGAGTATTTGAAGTTCGACACCCGTCAGACCTGCACTTCTCCCTTCCCAATTGCACGCATAGACTCCCGCGGGCCAAGAAAAATAGAAACATCGCATGGAGAGCTGGTCTAAAAATATAAGCACAAATTAATGTGCAGATTTCACCGTAGCTACAATGAAATCTGCATCTAAGTCATTTTGAATGTAAATTTTGACATTAATTTTTACTTTTTTTTATTTTATTTTAATGTGCATTTTTAGTAGTTAATTTATAATGAAAGGGTTGATTGTGTGACTGGTAGTACTCATGTTAGCAGAATAAATTTGCATGACAATATACAATAAGCATACTCAATGAAAAATATTTCAGGTATTTTACAATCTGAGTGTGTAGTGGAACAATATAAATAGGATGAAATAACATCTTGCCGGCATACATAAGAACATTAAACCATGCACTAAGACTCCCATTGAAGTTTAAGAGCAAAAAAAACATTAGAAGAATATGCAAAAGCTAAAGCATAACATGACAGTGTATTAAGTGACATTAGAAGTAGTGCAAGAAGTACCTGCGAATGTCTAAATGTCACTAATTCATAATTACTAGACTCGGAGGACACCTAGACTTAGAGGATCAATAGATTATTTCAAATAGTTGAACAGATGGAAGAAGTACGAATTTAATTAATTTTCTTGTTAAAAGTCTAGCTGAAACTTTTTTTTCTTAAATCTTTGGATGCTTCTGATGCTATAAAGAGTGATGAATTATTATTTACTTATTTGGATCATATGATTGAGAAAGTAGGGGGAAAATATGGTATAAACTATAACAGATAATGAGTCAAATTATGCGATTGCGGGTAAAATGTAATGAAAGAAAGACAACATATCTATTGGACGCATTGTGCAACTCATTATATTGACCTCATGCTAGAAGAAGTTGGAAAGCTAAAGATTTATGAAAGCACACTTGCAAAAACAAAAGAAGTTAAATTCACTAATGGGCACACATGGGTTTATGGGTTGGTGACATCTTTTATAAATGAGAGGGAACTCGTTCGTCCAACCATCACACAGTTTGCTACTGTATATTTGACTCTTCAAAGCATTTACAAACATAAGCAATCACTTCAGACAATGTTCTTTTTAGATGCTTGGTGTTCTAGTCAATGGGCTAAAAAAACAGAAGGTATAAAAGCTAGAGCTATTATTTTGTTATATCCATATTTTTAGGGTCATCTTGCTTACTGTGTCAATAGTGTTGTGTTTCTTGCAAATGTTCTGAGAGAGATTGACTCAGAAGAAAGACCAACTATGAGTTATATTTAGGAGTTAATGGATTCAACAAGAGAAAATTGTTTTTAATTGTGAGCAAAATGAAAAGAGCTATGAACTTATTTGAAGCAAAATTGATGCATGATGAGAAGTCAAACTTTATAAATCATTACATGTGACTGCTTATTATTTAAAACCCTCAATTTCGTTTTCAAAATAATTTCTCTAATGATGAAGAGGTGAAACAAGGGTTAATTGCTTATATGAAAAGAATGTTGGATTATGAAGATCGCCTTAGAGTTGATATTCAATCAGTCTTGTAGGATAAGTTAAGAAGAGACTTTGGGAGTAGAGTTGCAATGGACTCAACAAAGCTAAAATTTCTTTTTGATTGGTAGATGAGATTTTGTGGGAAAACGAGTTAATGAATATTTCTATTCGAATTTTAGCCTCACATGCAGTTTATTAGGTTGTGAAAGAAATTAGAACACTTTTGAATCGGTAATAATTTTTTACTTATTTAAATTGTTATTATTTGCTTTCATATCCCACTTCTTAAAAAAATATATTTTTTATTTTAGATTCATACTAAGACGAGGAATATATTGGAGCACAAGAGGTTGAATACTCTGGTGTATGTAAGATATAATACTAGATTGAGGGAGAGAAACAGAAGAAAAAACAAGAGTTCGATCCAATATTAGTAAAAAAAACATAGATGAGAAAGAAGAACCGGTGCTTACATAAGAACTTTCTTGGGTGAATGAAGCACAACATGTATGATATTATAATCATTTGTGCCGATAACTAATACAAATAAATATTCACAAAATCTTACACAAGGAAGAAATGATATTTTTATAACATATTCCCTTAGAAAAATAAATCTGAATGAAAATACAAAGTTTCATATTTACATTTAGTTGTCCTTTACATAATTACATATTCTTATAGAAAAAAGATCCGAAATATTTATGAATGTTATTTTATTTATTTTTATAATATATGCAACAATTATAAGGAGAAATAAATTGTGAATGTATCTGAGATCGAGTATGACGATTACTTTAATAAAGTGAAATATAGAAAATATGAATGATCTGGTTGTGGTTTGGACACAACTATTGATGGAGAAGAGGAAGAAGATTTTGATGATGAATTTAAAGAATGAATAATATTCAAAGATTGAGATCAATTGAACAAAATTATTTTTTTGACAAGCATGTTTACTTATTTTTATATTTTTGTACTTTTTGTGTTGGACTTATGCCAATATCTTGAAGATTTCAGTCCTAGAAGACTTATTTTGAAATTGAATGCGTATAAGTTCTTATTTTTATCTCTTAATAATTATATGTCTTATATTTATTTTACATTGTTGGGCTTACATCTCACCCCATAACAAACAAAATGCCCTGCTCAATGCCTCCGCCTTTTAAAACATTGATTTCAATCATGATTGTCCTATTTATCTCCATTAGTGTCAAAGGCTACATAAATCATCTTCTAAAAAAATAACATCNCCCTAGTTATTGTTATTAACACTAATGAATTATGTTACTATCTCTGTTTTAAAAGGCATTAATGGGAAACACTCTGGGCATGCCCCGAGGCGAGGCTCGAGGCAAAATGCCTAGCCCAATGAGAGGGGCATGATCCGCTAGGGTCGTGAGCCCCCACAAGGAATTAATTTTGCATCCCACTGGGGCGCACGCCTCCATCTCTTTAAAAGAAAATAAAAATCTAATCGCACTCAAAACTTCATATCTACCCAATTTCGTTGCAAGCATCTCTCCCCTGCACTTTTCTGCTGGCAAAAAAAACTCTGAAAGGGCTGTGTGATCTAACCGCCTCCTTCCCTTCCATTCATCTTCCAATTGCACACAAAGAGAGCATTTGAAGTTCGACACCCGTCAGACCTGCACTCCTCCCTTCCCAGTTGCACGCAGAGACTCCCGCAGGCCAACAAAAATAGAAACATCGCATGGAGGCCTGGTCTAAAAATATAAGCACAAATTAATATGCAGATTTCACCGTAGATGCAGTGATTTCACCGTAGCTATAATGAAATCTGCATCTAAGTCATTTTGAATGTAAATTTTGACATGAATTTTGACGTTTTATTTTCTTTATTTTAATGTGCATTATTAGTAGGTAATTTATAATGAAAGGGTTGATTGTGTGACTGGTAGTACTCATGTTAGCAGAATAAATTTGCATGACAATANCTCCCGCAGGCCAACAAAAATAGAAACATCGCATGGAGACCTGGTCTAAAAATATAAGCACAAATTAATGTGCAGATTTCACCGTAGATGCAGTGATTTCACCGTAGCTACAATGAAATCTGCATCTAAGTCATTTTGAATGTAAATTTTGACATGAATTTTGACGTTTTATTTTATTTATTTTAATGTGCATTATTAGTAGGTAATTTATAATGAAAGGGTTGATTGTGTAACTGGTAGTACTCATGTTAGCAGAATAAATTTGCATGACAATATACAATAAGCATACTCAATGAAAAATATTNTACACGTTGATCTATGCTAGGGTTGAAGGTAGAGAGTTGGATAAACTATTTAATCATTTTGAGTATTCTCCTTTGAGTATTATAATTTAAATTTTTTCTTATCTTCATGAGTTTATTGCCTGCATCATAATAAGTTGATTTTTTCTTTCCACAACTACACCATCAAATTATCATAAACAATGGAATAATTTGTGCAGATGTCTGAAGAATCATCAGCATTGACTATGTTATAGTAGATGTTCTATTGCCACTTTAAGTGCAACATGTTTTTTCACTAGTATAGATTGAGTTCGTTATCATTAAATTCAAATTGTTAAATTAGGATTTATTCATTTATTTTGATTTTAATCAGAGTAAATTGTCCTTTTGGGTTATCTAGAGTTTGTTAGGATTAAATTTAGTTTTGTGTATGATTTTATATGATTTCATCAACTTGTCATTATCTCACAATCTATTTCTATAAATAGGATGACGTGGTGCCCGTGTACGAGCAGGATGCGGGAGTGAGCCTTACGTCTCCCGTAGTCGCGTGATGATTGAGCCGAATAAGATATATTTTTTTTTTTGCTTCCTTTCCAACTTTGGCAAATTTCAACCTTTTCGTTTATTCCTTTCAATCATTTCTAGTCCTTTCTTTTATATGACTTGTGTTAGGGTTTAGAGGGGAGTTTTTTTGGTGTATTTTTTTTAGGATAGTCACCGACGTCTATTTTCTTCCTTCAAGGGCTGTATCCAAAGGTTTGGGTTGTGCTCCGGCTGTATCCCTCTCCCAAAATTGTGTTTATCTTTCTTATTCCACTTTCGTATCATCCCTGCACCACTCCCCACCGTTGTTTCCTGCTTTAGCAGCCCGAAACAGTTGCCAACACTACTCTTCATGCAGTTTTTGCATTCCAACCCACATTTCCTGCTATTTCAGCGCTCCCACTTGCTTTCATCGCTGTTCCAACTACCATAAATCATCTATCCTTCCCACCAGCTGTTGTCCCAGTCATCCCGGGCCACATTCTTGCCACTGCCATCCCAACCTTTATGCACCGCCTCCTTACTACATATCCGCTATTCCAACCCCCAGGAACCCAAATTCTACCTTGGACAACAAGGACTTACTGTTTTGTTGTCACATCTGCCCACTGGTTCTGTGCTTCCACCTTACCGCCACTTTCCAAGCCTCACCGATCGCTACCACCAACCCCCAGATCCCACCATAGTTTGATTATTTGTGTCATGTGTGTTGCAATTTCATATTTACAGGTGTTGTATTGTTGTATTTTCCCTCTCAGGTATATTGATTGTAACCACCTATTTGTTTTTTGTAGTGATTTATTTTTTCTATTATAGTTTGAGTTAAGTTCAGTATCAATTGGTATCAGAGCTAGCATAACCCTATTACTATCTTAGGGTTTCTAGCCTTTCTATGCATCTCAACCCTAAATATTTTCTTTCCTATCATCAAATACCCTTTCTACTCCCACAAATCCAAACCCTAACCATGCCACCAAGGAGATATATGGCCGAGCATACCGGTAAGAGATACAATGAGAGATCCATTGAGTACAACAGAGAATCACAAAGATTGATTATGGAATTCAAGTAGAAATTACCCTCGGTCGTGATATAGAGAGTCAAAGAGGAGAAAGAGATGAAAATTGGAACCCCTTCCATAGGGAGGACTTCAGTGATGAAGAGAACCAACCATGACGCTTCATAATTCATTATCAGAGGAGGCAGAGAGAGGAGGTGACATATGAAGGACAAAGATTTCATAATAAAGGTGGATCTTCCAAAATTCGATGGAGGTCTGGATCCAGATGATTTCATCTAATGGTTGTAGTCAGTTGAGAGAATTTTTTAGTACAAAGAAGTGTTAGAAGACAAGAGAGTGAAACTCGCGACTAACAAATCGAAAAAGAGCGTTTCCTTATGGTTGGAAAATTTGCAGAGGCAAAGAAATAGAGTGCAGTGACAAGATTATCAGATGAGAGAAGATGCGAAAAGAGATGTAGAGAAAATACGCACCGCCTCATTATCTTCTCATTATCATTAGGATATGTTTTTGAGACTCTACCATCTACAGTAGAGAGATCTATCAGTGGAGGAGTTCACAGAACAATTTGACCAGCTGCAGTTGAAATGTGTGTTGGTCGAGCCGAAAGAACATTCTGTAACCTGATATCTGGGGGGGGCCTGAAGCCTATTATCAACAACATTGTTCAATTGCAACATTGTTGATCACTGTTAGATGCCCAAATCTTAGTATTAAAAATTGAGAGATCATAGAAACATAGTAAACAACCAACAGTATTCAGACAACCATCTAGAGTTGAAGACATTAGCAAGACCATGCCTTAGGGAGTTGAGATGATTGGCTAGGCAAAGGTCAAAGCCTCTCAGAGTGAGAATAAGCTTAAGAAGAGTAGAACACCCATGACAGTCCCAGCTAGAAGATACTTCAGAGGCGATGGATTTGGGCACATTACCTCCAGTTGCTTGACAAGTTGATTTGTGCCCTTTACCGAGCAGACTGCAATGGAGAAGGTTAGTGAGGAAGAGGCAGCTTAAGAATAGGGTGAAGTGTACCATCTTCCACAAAACTAGAGGGAGATGCTCATGATTCGACGGGTCCTACTGACTAAGGATGCGAGGGAGCCACAATGGCTTCACCATAAAATATTCTACGCCTATTGTACTATGAATGGAAATGTATGCAGACTTATTATCGATGGAAGGAGTAACAAGAATGTGGCCTCTATGCATATAGTGGAGAAATTGAGCCTCATGACTAAGAGACATTTCTAGTCGTACTCTTACTTGATTGAAGAAGGAGAACATGGTCAACATTGATAGGAGGTGTCTTGTGGTGTTTTTGATTGGGAGCTAGCCACAGGATCAAATTTTTTGCGATGAGGCGCCCATGGATGCCTGCCACCTTTTTATCGGGAGGCTGCAACAGTACGATCGTATGACTCAATATGATGGGTACAAAAACACCTACTTATTCACAAAGGATGGAAAGTACATAGTCTTCCTACCTTCTGTGGAGTCTGAGGTGATAGGTGCTCATACTGACAGAGAAATGACAGTAGGAAACATTTTATTGATGACAGACGATAGTGAGGCAGCGGAGCCAGCTTCAGACACATGACAACAAGTACAAAGAGCTTTAGAAAATTATGTTTGATAGCTTACCGCCGCAGTCGCCACTATTCGAAGAGATTCAGGCTACCCTCAGTTTAGCTTAGGTTAAGCCAACAGGGTTACTTCAAAATGATTCAACAGTATTTACGTAACATGCAGACCCAGTTTAGTACAGTAGTGAGCTCTAAGAATATTGAACCAACATGGACGACTATTCACAAATGGGGAATGTTCCTCTAGTGTTTTGGGAGACAAGGTAATCATTAGTGGGATCTAGGAGCTTTTAGGGCCGCACTTTAAGTGCTTTCAGCCCCAGGAGGTTACGACAACTTTATTGCCATCAACGGCTAGACAGAAACTTCGACAATGATGTAGGAGCTCCCCCAATCCCGAGAGACTGATAATGGAGCATCTCTCGTGTACGAGCGAGATGAGAGAGCAATCTTCACGTCTCAGCAGTTGCGTGAAGATTGAATCTAGCGAAATTTTTCTTTTTTCTTTTTTCCAATTTTGGCAAGTTTCCTCTCTTCCTTTCATTTCTTTCTAGTCCTTTCCAATATATGTTTTGTATTAGGGTTTAGAGGGGAGTTTCTTTGGTGTGTTTTGTTTGAGACAATCTTCGGTGTCTGTTTTGTCCCTTCAAAGGCTGTATCCGAGGGTTTAGGTGGTGTTCCGGCTATATCCCTCTCCCAAGATGATGTTTATCTTTCCTATTCCCCTCCCCTCTGTCATTTCCTGCTGTTGCCGCTCAGAATAGTTGTCGACGCAACTCTTCATGCAGTTTCTGTATTCCAGCTCACATTTTATGTAATTCCTGCTAACTGCCATCCCCGTTCCAACCACCATAAATCCTCTACTCTTCCCACCAGCTGCTGTCCCAGCCCTGTTGCACCACCTCCATACTACATATCCACTACTCCAGCCCTTAGGAACCAAAATTCCACCTTGCTGCCATCCATGAACGGAAGGACCTGTTGTTTCATTGTCATATTCACACACTTGCTTGTGTCGTGTCTTTTGCTATTTCAGATTTTCATGCGTCGTATTATCGTATTTTCCCTTTCAAGTGTGTTGATTGTAACCGCCTATTTGTTTTCGATAATAATATTTATTTTTCTAATGTGATTTGGGTTAACTCCATTAACATAGGAGTTATGAATTCTAAGTTAAAATTAGTTGTGATGGTTGAATGAATTGAAATTACAAAATTACTCTTTTAATCTCTCTCCTTTCAGACCCCTCTCTCTAAACCCAAGCATTCTTTCTATTTCTGCGGTCGTATCTCTACATCAATTCTTCTAATCCTGTGACTGATCGATGTTCCGAAATTTTTAATGTCAAAATATACGCTGACACTACCCTTAGTTGCAATATTCTAAATGAAACCATGAATTTTATGTTTCATAGCGATGCATCCAATTTTATAAATGAAATAAAAATAAAATTTTGGCACATTACCTTACCTCTCCCATGCTCGGTCTCTCTCTCTCTCTCTCTCTATCCATCTATATATACTATATATGGCTTTCTAGGAATAATGACCATAATAGTCTGTTTTGAGGAGTTTATAACCAATTTAGAGACTGCAATGGGGTGTTTGGTAGCGCTTTTTAATAAAATTTAGCATCTGATTTATGAAATCCAGCCTGACACTAAAATGCTTGAATTCCTTAGATTTATGAATTCTTGGATTTAACATCTCAAATTTTACCTTCGATTTAACTTAAATCTGAACTGTAAATTTAATGGATATACAAATTCACTAAATCCTACAAACCCCTAAATCCTGTCCGCAACCAAACACCCGCTAAGAGTATAATATACTATGAGTGGTTAACCTAAATGAAGCAATTAGCTGAATGTCCACTTGGGACGGCGGTGTGGTGGCGGTGCAGCACCGTACCGTAGTTTTGCCTGTTTGGTGAAGCTTCAAGTGCACTGATTTTTTATCCCCAAAAAAATTGAGAAACTTCTCAAGCCACGGCAAAACTAATTAAATTCAGAGCAGAATGTCATGAATTATTCTCATCCATATAATTACATCAGAAGAAGAAGAAGAAGAAGAAGTAGAAGAGGAGAAAGGACTGACCATCTCCATCCTTATCATGGAGGAAAAAGGCTTCCCTGAACTCGGAAACCTCCTCCTCTGTGAGGAAATCCATGCCCCCACTCTCGTCCAAAAGGAAGCCCCCAGGAAGACCCAAATCCACATCGGCCAAATCATATCCCCACACATCCTTCCTTTTGTAGCCCTTTTCCGGAGCCACCAATGCTCTCTCTCTCTCCTTCTTCCCCCCCTCTCCAACCCCCCTCTGACTTCTGTATAAATAAAAAAAATCAGATAGAAATAAATATTGGGGGAATGGGTCTCCTCCTTCCAATCTTAATCCAGCTTTTAATCCATTGTTTATGATTTTTTTCTTAATGCTCTTTTCTCTGTAACAGTGAATCAGTCCACATCTCAAAGCTGCCTCCCTCCATTCTCTCTCTGTCTCTATTCTCTTCCTCCCACATTTTCTCCTCTTCCTTCTTCTTAATTATCTCTAGGGTTTTTATCCATCCATCTGGATCTCCCAAGTTGACCCCATCCAAATCCTTATTACGTTCTTAGCTGTGCTCTTTCCTCTTTTAACACGTACTCATATTAAAAATTATATATATATAACAGAAATGAATGTATTGGGTTGGATTGACGGTATATTTAAATAAGAAATAATTTTTGAATTAGAATATTTTAATCGAGATTTAATCATGATAGGTTTTTATTCATTTAATTTGTATAATTTAAAGTATGTGCATGCATACATACATGCAGGCATGTGTATTATAGTTATAGCCGTCTGGCATAATGATATTAGTTATTTATTTTAAGTAAAGAAAAGTTTTCCTTATTTCACAGCATCTTCCCTGTAGACAGCTGGAAATTGTTGGCCTTATAATAATAAGGATTTAGAAGGAGAAGAGGTAACAGCTTAGCAGTTAAGAAATAGAACATTTCGTAAATATTATATGTATTTATCTATTTATTTATTGTTGAATATTGATTTGTTCCTGAATCACACTCAAGGAATAGAGAATAAGTAATCGGTGGGATAAATATGGAGAGATAAAGAGAATAGTGAATTTTTCTGACCTTTCTCAATCTTTTTTTTTTTTCTTTGCTAAAATTGTGTTTTCTTTCTTGTATATGCAATGAGTTCTGTATTTATAGGGGAGAGAGTACAATATGATGATTATATTTTTGTGTCTGTTTTAATGGGGTTGTGCAGGATATTTTTGGTATTTTATAGGTATTAGCCTATTGCTACGTTGATCTCTGGCTCGTTCGGATAAACTTGCTTGGCTTCGGCTCGGTAAGACTTGTCCGGTTGATTAGGCTGAGCTGGCGTTGCTGGGCAGCTGAGTTTGATTGGTTTCATGTCAGTAGGACTGACTTGGTCGGTTAGACTTTGCCAACAGGTTGATTAATCTAGTTATCAACCCTCGATCTCTGGTGAGGCGCTCTTGCTAGCAAAGCAATGCTAGACTACGAGCAGATGACGAATCACCGTGACCCAAAAGGTAGCTAGCTCCTCAACGGGGAGAGCCTAAGAGATGTATATAAGATTTTTTTCTGCATTTTTTATTCATCGATCCCTGATAAGGAGCCTTGGGAGCGTCTCTGGGATGATTGTTAAAATTGAGGAACTAAATCTTTCCTTGGGTTGGATTTACCAGAACATAGGTTGCTACATTCTGTCAGCTTTCTTATAGTGGTTGCCTTAAACATATATTTATCTCATTTCTTACCCAACAGCTCGAATTCGGTCGCTTTCGTGACATGGGTTGGCTTTGGCGTCGCTTACTCTAGCTCATCTGATCGTATAAATGAGCGTCTTGGTCTTCTATCAACGAGCTATCCTTTGTCGTACTCTCTTCCTTTTGTATCGTCAGATCTCCTCAGGATTAGTGTTGACATATTTTTTATTGCCCCTGCGCATACAAACACACACATATATTTGAAAATTTGCGCCTTCGTGATAATTATGTTAGAAATCAGTAATAAGAATATGTTTTGAATTTGACTCTCTTTATTATACAAAATACTTTATACCAACTCCTATAAAAACGTTGCGCCATAGATAAAGAATAAAGTGCCAAAATAGTCCTCGATTAATTTCATGTGGCCATTTTAGTTTTAGAGTTTACAAAAATATCAAAATGACTTTTTAAATTAGAGCAGAAATAGTGCCCATGAAGGACTATTAGAGCTTAATTTTAAATTAGTTGCAAATTATGACTATTTTGACACTTTATAAACTCTGAGATTAAAACAATTATATGTAAATTATCGGGGACTATTTTGCTGCTTTACTCCCATTAATAATAAATTAGAAATGTGATATACGACACTCTGTACTTTAGATTAATTATGTCTCACACGCTTCAAATGGTTCCACCTTTGGTTTTAGAAAATTGAATCCAACTGCCCGATCCCATCATTTTTTTAGTCAAATTGAGCTATACATTAATGATTATGTCCTTTTTTTTTAACTACTAGTTGTAAGTATAGGTCAAATAGAATCAAAATTGGGGGAATACATTAATGATGATATCATTTGTTAGGCAAGAAGTTTTTGTCCAAGGAGCCAATTATAAATATCTCAAGATCATTGTATTTTTATACTTTAATGAGCCTTAATCAATAATTTTGTTGTTTGTTCTTAGGCTTCATTTAGTTATGCTTATATATATAAGATGAATTTAAAAATGTTCAATAAACTGTGCCCAAGGGATAGAATATTAGGATCGAAGAAATGAGATTGAGAGAGGGAGAGAAAGAGAGAGGAGAGAGAGAGAGAGAGGAGGTGAAGAGGAGGACTTACTTTGTCGGGGCGAATGGGGGTGCTTCCGAGCTCTTAGACCCTCTTTATTACATAAAAAATAAAGGTTACTAGTGGGGGGAACCAAAAGCCTGTTTACATGAAAGAGACCCTTCTATTTATAGATGATAGGAAGACCAAAAGTAAATTATAATATTGTCTTTGCTTTAAAGGGGTTGATACATGATTTTTTTGGGCATTCTAATCTTTTTATCTAGGCCATTAGATTGCATTGAGATATGTGCATATCATTTTTGAGTATACCTATTAAGTCTCCCAATTTTCTTACTCTTTGATGGCGACAGTTGAAATAAGGACAAAAAAATTTATAAAGAAAATAAAACACGAGCACATAGACTACTATTGATACTTCATGTTAGACGCTCTGTTCTGACATCCTTTGTGCCATCCGTTGTGAATCGACCCCTGGGATGGTTTGTGTATTTCTCCTCACAGAGCTTATCGTTGTCGGGTGATGAATCATCCCAATGATCGAAGACGATCGCCGTACACCTATCGTAGAGCATATGTTTGTCGGGTGGCGAACAATCTCAAGGGTCGAAGACGATCGTCGTACACCTGTCGCGGAATTTGTCACTGTCGGGTGGAGAATCATCTCAAGGGTTGAAGATGATTTACATCCCTCAAAGAGCTTGTCGCTGCTGGGTGGCAAATCATCTCAAGGGCATAGGAGCCGGGATCTAACCTTTCACTTGCATGGGTCCTTGGTCGCCCGGTCAGAACTCTGTCTTAGGTTGGGTCCCCTCCCTATGGGAGGAGGCCGCCCGAATCCTCTCCGGGATGATTGTCGTTGTACCATTCGCGGAGCTTGTTGCTACTGGGCAGGGAACCATCTACGGATGTTCGTCCGAGTTGTGCTACGAGACTTGAGCTCATTGTAAGGAAAGTCCTGTGACTGGCCCTTTGGGGTGCTTTACCGAACAAACGTCTATATCATCATTGTCGGCTATTTTTTATGCCTTTAACTGATGAGACGCTCATGGCGTCGCTATCGGTTTTACTAACCGAGTTCGAGTTCCTCAAGTATCGAGTGGTCGCTGACATGCATGAACCCCTTGATCTTGCCAAGTTATGACCAGATTTCTCATGTAGAATTACAAAATATTATTATGGGCATGTATCATGGAGTAAGATTTGAAGAAAATAACATGTTTATACACAGAAAAATGAACTTATATGAGGTCCGAGACCACTATTAGATATAGTTAATGAACCAGGGATTTTAACCCCGTCACTGAAGCATTCATAAGATAGAAGACTCTTTTGTGTGCTTGTGTTTCTTCAAAATTGCATAAGATAAACTTTTAGCCATATAAAACAAAATAAGTTTAAACTTATGCATGTAAATAATAATTACTGTATTTGTCTAAAACACTAGATATAAAAATCTCACGTAGCCATAAAATCTTAAAAAATCAATGATATGAATATTTTCATTTATATATTTTACTATATATATGTATATAAATTTATACATTTAAAATAAGATGTGAGTGGTGTCTTCTTTATTTTATTTTAATTTAATTTAATCTTAATTTTATTTTGAGGCGGTCGACCAGTGGGTTGTCAGCCTAAGGAGAGGTGGTCGGTCGGTGTAGCGACCTACCGACAGATAAAACTATATTTTAGATGTTATATAAAAACAAAAGGATTGAGTGATATGAATGTAAATCTTTTCTGCTTTGAAATGATCGGAGGCAGAATGCCGGTCGGAAGCTGGTGGTCGACCGGAGATGATTGGAGCAGATGTCCGTCGGACGACAGGTTGTCGGGCGGAGGGTGATTTGTTGTTTTTATTTTTAAGGTGGCCGTTCAACGAGGTCGACAGATAGCGAGGCAGTTGGACAACAAGGACGATAAATGTTGATGCGGTTGGACAACTGCTTGATTTAGTTAGTCCTTGTCAGATAGTATGTTTGGACAATATAAAGTCATTGATAAGTTATCTCCTTCCATGCTCAGGTGTTGGAGCAAAGTGGATGGCTGGAAGCGAGTAGCCGACCGTAGCGGCGAGGTGGTCGATCAAAGTGAGGTGTCGGTTGGACGAAATTGTAGACCGATCATTTGAGGTGATCGAACGATGAGAAGGCAAACATACGGGTGGCCTTTGAGGTTGCTGCCGGCAGGTTGAAATTGGCTAGCAGAAAATACTGGGGGCGGTCAGTAAAGTAACATTTGACTGGAGGAAATCGACCAGCAAGGAAGGCTCCTCCAAGGCCATGTGGAGGAGGCTCTACATTGGATGCCGATCAGTTGAAATCAAAACACTGGCGGTCGGTGAAGTGGTAGCCAACTAAAGGAAATCGATTGGCGGCGAAGGCTCCTCCTAGACCGTTTGGAAGAGGCTCTATAGTGGTTGCCTTTTGATGAAGTGGAGAAGGACTGCTTGATGATGGCTGTCTCGCGGATGGCTAAGGAGGGACTGTGGATTTCGATAACACGGTTATGACTTCAACCATTGGAGCTGAGCATCCTCTTAATAGTACACGACCAGTGCGAGTGATTTTCATGCGGGGGAAAAGGTTGGTCGATTGAGGGACGAGCAACCGATCAATGAGGAAATCGGCCTGGAGACCGTCACTGCAGATTTTTTGCACGAAATGAAGTCAGAAGCGTAGGCAATCTCTAGATTTGGAAGTGAGGAGCAGATCTACAGGGAAAAGAGGTGGAGTTTTTTGGAGATCACTGATTGTGAGGAATGAATGGAGTGAATCTGCGGTTGTGCACGTTTCCCTTGTGCACCCTTTGCTTGAAGTATTTATTGTAGAGGGGTTTTCTTTGTCGTTGCTCTTCTTTTTGTTGATGTCACGATCCACGCTCAACTCAACTCTCAGGATGTTGACTCCAAATTTATCTGGTAGACCGCGCCGAAGGATAGAGCGTTGGGCCAAGAAAATGAGATTTATAGGGAGAGGAAAGAGAGAGATGAGGTGAAAAGAAGACTTGCCCCGTCAGGGCGGATGGGGTGCTTTCAGGCTTTTAGACCCATCTTATTTCACAAAAATAGAGGTTACAAATGAAGGGAACTAAAAACTTTTTTACATGAAAGGGTCATCATATGTATACATGATAGGATGTCCAAAAGTAAATTATGTCATTACCTTTGCTTTTAAAAGGTTAGCACATGATTTTTTGGGTATTCCAATCTTCTTATCCATGCCACTGGATTGCCTTGAGTTTCATGTAGACTATTTTTTAGTATATATATATATATAATGTATGATTTTTTTTTAATGAACTGACTTCCAGAACAGCCTTTATTCTATGCTCATATGATGTTTTTTTTTTCTTTCAATGCAAAAAAACATCAATAAAGTTATACCAAAAAAACTTAGAAGGATTTATTTGAGTATCTTTTTCCCTACTTACAGTTTCTCTACTTACAGTTGAGGACATTTTCTACATTTTTTTTGGGGGATTATTCCATACAGATAACCTGAAGCTTTAATATTTACAAATTAACCGCCCATATGATTTTGTTTGAACTACCGAATCAATGTGTTTAGGCATGCTACAATCAAAAATATGGGTTATAGTTTTGCCATGAATTCTGCTATTTAAATGAGATTTGAAAAGTGGATGAAAGGAGGTGGAGAATTTGTAAATAATGTCTTTTAAAAATTCTTGCTAGTATATTTGCAGCTGCCCCCAAATGGCCCCATGCAAACTCTCATTTTATAATGTTTGATTTGAATTTATGAGGGAGCAGCTGTAGTTTGCCCAGTCAGTAGTCCTTCAGCATGCAAACTCTCATTTAATATGCCCGACTGAGCTACTGGATTAAGCTGGCGGATTAGTTTACTTACCCAGCCTCTCCCCCAATCGCCAAAGTGCCAACTATCTCATTCCTAAGAGTTAGGAAACTCAGACCCATCCACTGAGTTCACCTAGCCAGTAGTTCATGAGAAGAACAAATAGCTGAAGTAAGAATCAACGTTTAAGAGTTGACATGCCCCCGTCATAATTTATGTTTTGTCCGACATTTATATCCTGATCTTTTTATTAGAATAATGTGGACAGACTTTGTACTGTATGACTCATAGCTTAATATTTATCCCTCTTTATATATTTATATTGATCGAGATCTCTCTCTCTCTCTCTCTCTCTCTCTGTGTTCAAGGGTTGCCAACTAGATCATCTCCTTTGTTCTTTCGGGGGATGATCATTGGACAGATGAAGAGTTCAAGTCTGGAAAACACATTTACTCTATTCTTCCATACTTTCCTTGCACGCAAACAATATGGGACCCTACGTCCCAAAAGTATTCAATCTTCTGAAAGATGCGGTGAGTATAGAGTTTATAACTAAACCCAATAATGAGGCCTTCAACACGAGGAAACATAAGAATAAATGCTATAACAGAGAATTTGTCATTTATCAAATCAATGAGTTGAAAGAGCATATGAGAATGATGGTACTAGAAGCAAGACAATAGTATTCTAGAACTTGCTCTAGAACCTATCATAGGATGCATATATGATACTCAGGGTCAATGGTGCATAGGCGAGAAGCACCAAGACAAGATCCACGAAGGGCAGAACCAAGAAGAACAACTAAAGGCCCAAGTTTAAAGGAGGTGAGATCTGACCATGTGGCATCTCTCAAGTTGACAGTATGCTTACTATGAGTATATCATTCGTTTGAAGCATCATTTATTTTTTATGACATTTAAAGAATCAACTTTAAATTGGTTCAAAAACTTGCTCATGGGATTTATCACCTCCTTTAAGGAGTTTAAGGGCATTTTCATAACATAGATTGCTAGTGCTCATAAGTCATAGAAGAATTCCTTTGCCTCTTGAAGATCCGCCAGGAGCCTTCAAAAAGCCGGAGGAGCTTCAGCACTTGGTTTCGATGGGGGATACTAGATGATAGGGACTTGGAACTCATCATTGCTCAGACATTGCTAGCTCAAGGTCTGTGCAAAGGGTCATTTTGATATGTGCTTGGCCTGTAAAAGTTTATCGATCGAGAGAAATCTCTCCTCTCTTCCCCCTCCTTCCCTCCCTCCCTCCCTCTCTTTGTTTACAAGGGATGCCCACTAGATCATCTCCTCATTTCCTCTGGAGGACGATCATTGGAAAGATGGAGAATTCAGACTTCAAGAACACATTCACCCGCTTCTTCCAACTTTTCTTACACATGTCCCTTCCGTGTTGTATGAGCCTGCGGACAATGCAAAACTTTACGCTCTCCAACAGTGGTGAATTATCAAAATGTTAGAACATAGTTATAAATTTTTTATTTTAAAAAAATAATTCAATGATTAAATAACCACACATAAGCGCTCACACTGTGAAGATTTTTGTCTTTTTTTTTTAATACATTTGAGCTGATTTAATTGCAAACACACACTACATATATAATGTCATTTGAGCCGAGGATCTCTTGGTTAAAGATTAAGCTCTCAAAAAACAAGCTATGGTGGTCTACATGGTAAACTTAACCTTACTAATGGGCCCAATTTTTAATTTTTTGTTTGGGTTGGGGTGGTGGTTATGACTTGAGGTGGTCGCTGTGGCATATTCTGTTGCAAATTTTATTTATGTAACTTTATTTTTTTTTATCATAGCAATACTATGGCTAAGACCAAAGAGACCGATTAATGTGGGTTGGGGTGGTGGCTCTGGCTTGAGGTGATGATTGTGGCTTGGGGTGGTGGTTTTTGTCGGTGGGTTGGGTGGTGGCTATGGCTTGGGGTGATGGTTTTTGGCTGTGGCTGTGGCTTGTGGTGGTTAATGTGGCTTGAGGTTGTGGTTGTGGCTTGGGTTTGTGGTTGTGGCTTGTGGTGATGGTTTTTGTCTGTTGGTTGGGGTGGTGGTTGTGGCTTGAGGTTGTGGCTGTGGCATATTTTGTTCCAAATTTAATTTATGTTTTTTTTTTATCAAAGTAATACAATGGCTATGACCAAAGAGGTTGGTACACCCGTATTGTGCGACAAAGAAACAAAAATAATATATTGTGCATTTGTCTCAAGGAGATCGATCTGAAAAATTGGTTTGCTACCTATTTCAACAACGATGACAAAACATTATCGAAAAATTCAATGAAAATACATGCAGAGAGTTCAACAAGATACAATTAAAGAATAAGTGAGATCAACTCAATAATGATTCAAAATTTTGGAAGGAATTAAAACGAGGATGAATGAGCTTGGGTTGGGATGCGGCGAAGACAACCATTGATGCTTCCGAGAAGCGGTGGACAGAAAGACTTGTGATAAGCATTTTTGACATGTCCCATAATTTGGTCAATCTAATCTTATTTTCAACTTGAAGTGTATGTTATGCATTCGTTGGTGGTGCAGCTAAATCTAAATTTTCTTAGGCAACTATATACAAACCACCCAAAACTTACTATTCACAACTCAACCATCCTCCTTCATCCATTTTTCAAATTCTCATTCAAAAATAAAAAAATTACGGTAAAACCCCAACCCATATTTCTCATCTTTATCAAATTCTCAGTAGTCTGATTGTTGCATGCAAACAATAAATCATTTCGACAGTTCAAAAAAAGATCGCCTGAATGATTAATTTGTAAATATCAATATCTCCTACGATCTGTCTGTAAATATCTCCCTTTTTTTTTTAATTTGCCATGGAGAAATAAAATAATAAAAAAAAATCCTATATTTTATCTTGATGGTCATATTTATTCATTTACTCAGGTGAATATTCTAGAAGAAAGACATTATAAAATACTTCCTAACCTAAATATTTTGGCTTAATTAAACAAATCAAATCAATGCCTCCATTTCAAACCCAAGTCCACCAGANTGAGAACCTTGATTGCTTCACCTCGTCAACCTCATAGACTGAGCCAAAAAACAGCAGAGCTCTCGGCCCACAAGGATATAATCCCTAGAAGAATTGTACAACCCTCATTTAAGCAGGGTTAGAAATGTAATTTTCCCTTATTACACTCTCTCTACTATAAATAAGGACTTTTCATGCAGGAGAAGTTTTTAGCTCATCCCTTCCCCATATATCAAAAATATTTGATTATGCACAAGGGTCACAAGAGACTCTAAATTTGCCACAGAAGAGCAAGTCATCATGCAGTCCTCTCCCTCTCTATTTGTCTCTCACTTTCCCTACGTTCCCACACTCTATTCCCTGGGTGTGTCTCTCGAACGTATTCAAATTCAACAATTACAAATACTTAAAGGCAAATCTCCTCATCTAAATTGATTAAATATCTTATAAATTAATTTTACATTTTGCTATCTTCTTCTCCTTTACTTTTGTGGTATAGTTAGATATTTTCTCTTATAAAATATATATTTGTCGCCCTACTATTGTTTATTGATCAATCAAAGTTTTTTTTTTTTCGGGGGGGATGAATGCACGAGTTTTGCCGAAAAAATTAGAGAAAGTCGTCTTAGATGGTTTGGTCATTTTTAAATGTCGACCATTAGATGATCCGATTAGGAGAGTAGATGTTTTAAATTCGACTTGTGTTAAGAAAGGCAGAGGTAGACCTAGGAAGACTTGGGCTTATTGTATTAAAAATGATCTTAATTTACTAGAACTAAATGAAAATATGACACTAAATAGGNCTCTCTCTCTCTCTCTCTCTATAGGAAGGAAGAGAGAAAATATAAGCTAAAACCAATTAATGGTTGAGCCATGAGAAAGAAGGGTTTTCCATCAAGACTATCCAAAACAACCAAAAATCAAAGATATGCATATAATTGTAGTATATGTAGCCCATAAAAAGAAAAAAAAAATGCTGCACATGTAATATGATTAGGAATATTTTTTTTTGAACTACCATTTCCTACTTTTAAGTTTAATGACATAATTGATGAAATTTCTGAAAGTTCTATTGTTCTTCTCAATTCAAATGAAATGAGCAATAACATAAAATGCTTATAGAAAAACATTTTTAAGCATTTTAGTAGCAAAATATATGTATGATAAAGAACCTGAAGAATGTTGCGATATACAAGAAAAAACCTCTATTGGGAATGCATATTTTAGAAGAACCTGTGAAATAATGCGCTTTGAATCTTGAATATTACGTAATCATCATTTTATAGTGAAACTCTTCAGCTAGGTCAGACCTCTTGGTATTTCCCTTTCTGTGTTTTCCACGTAAAAACTTTTGGTGTCATTATCAATTACTTTCTGTTTTCTAAGTGTGTGTTGAATCTTCAATACCATGCTAAGATGATAATCTGCTACTATATTATCATAAATCTTCTAGTACGCATCAAGCCCAATAAATGATATTCAAGTGTCTCACTCTCGAAATCGCTGATCATTCTTCCTCACTCCCTCTTGTGATTCGTGAATAGCTGCTCTCCATTCACGAAATGCTAAAGGGGTTTTCTCCTCCCCGGTTCCCATGTCCATCGAGAGATTATTGGGTGTGAATTCTCTGCATGCGGATTTCATTGTATTTTGGTTGTAATGATTGTATCAATATAACAACAAATTTCGCACTTAGTTCATCCGAACTAAATAATTTTCCCCTTCTCTTTATTTTCACTCTAGTCTTAGAGATAGATCTAGGGATGTCAATTCAAATTTATAGGTTAATTTTATGTCTGATCAAAAAA
The DNA here is from genome assembly GCA_002079205.1 of Phalaenopsis hybrid cultivar. NCBI lineage: Eukaryota > Viridiplantae > Streptophyta > Magnoliopsida > Asparagales > Orchidaceae > Phalaenopsis > Phalaenopsis hybrid cultivar. Next base: position 108,192 of record JXCR01025002.1, read on the forward strand.
ATAATCAGATATGAATATCACTAATCTAAATAGTCTAACAAAATGGTATAAAATATCAACTTGAATTCAATATACAAATAGTTAAGTCCTAATGTTTCAATTTCAATCCACTAGGAAATAGGGAAAAAATATTCCATTCAGACGTCCGCACGTCCGGACGACCAATTACGACCGTCATGTCGCCCGCCAATGATGTGCATGACAACGTGACATCCAGTGGTTAGTCGTCTGTGCATGCGGTGTCCGAACGAAATATTTTATCCAGAAATAAGCACGTTTACAAGATCTGGACATGGAATCTCAAAAAAAAAAAAAATTTTATATAAGCTTCTCACTAAAAAAAGAATCAAGTAATTAAATAATTATTTTTTAGGTAGACTTGGGACATGTTGTCAAAATCAAATCCTAATATTACACAAGATGAGCCAAACATGAGCATCATAAGCTTTGAAATTTGCAAATTAAGCTTCACCAAACACGAGCCTGAGAACATTAATTTCCAAAGAGAATATATTCTCACACAACACTTCCACATAATGACATATATGTCAAAGCAAGAGGTTGATCTAACCTTCCCACGTACCTACTTAGGAAACAAAACTTTGAAAAGTATATATATATATATATATATATATANTGGTTGATAGAGGAGAAAGAAGGGTTTTCATCAAGAATATCCAAAACAACCAAAAATCAAAGCTATGCATATAATTGTAGTATATGTAGCCCATAAAAAGAAAAAAAAATGATGCACATGTAATATGATTAGGAATATTTCTTTTGAACTACCATTTCCTATTTTTAAGTTTAATGACCTAATTGATGAAATTTCTGAAAGTTCTATTGTTCTTCTTGATTCAAATGAAATGATCAATAACATAAAATGCTAATAGATAAAAATTTTTAAGCATTTTAGTAGCAAAATATATGTATGATAAAAGAGCCTGAAAAATGTTGCGATATACAAGAAAAAACCTCTATTGGGAATGCATATTTTAGAAGAACCTGTGAAATAATGCGTTTTGAATCTTGAATATTACGTAATCATGTTTTTATAGTGAAACTCTTCAGCAATGTTATACCTCGTGGTTTTTCTCTTTCAGTGTTTTACACGTAAAAACTTTTGGTGTCATTATCAGTTGCTTTTTCTTTCCTGAGTGTGTGTTGAATCTTCAATACCATGCTAAGATGATAATCTGCTACTATATTATCACAAATCTTCTAGTACGCATCAAACCCAATAAATGATTTTCAAGTATCCCACTCTCGAAATCGCCGATCATTCCTCCTCACTCCCTCTCCCTCTTGTGATTCGTGAATAGCTGCTCTCCATCACGAAATGCTAAAGGGGTTTTCTCCTCCCCGGCTCCCATGTCCATCGAGAGATCATTAGGTGTGAAGTCTCTGCATGCCGATTTCATTGTATTTTGGTTGTAATGATTGTATCAATATAACCAATACAATCAATATAACAACAAATTTTGCACCTAATTCATCTGAAGTTAATAATTTTCTCCTTCTCTTTATTTTCACTCTAGTCTTAGAGATAGATCTAGGGATGTCAATTCAAATTTATGGGTTAATTTTATGTCCGACCAAAAAAATAATCAGATATAAATATCGCTAATCTAAATAGTCTAACAAAACAGTATAAAATATCAACCTGTATTTAATGTACAAATAGTTAAGCCGTAATGTTTCAATTTCAATCGACTCGAAAATAGGAAAAAAAAATTCCATCCAGATGTCCGCACGTCCGAACGACCAATTACTGACAGCCATGTCGCCCGCCAATGATGTGCATGACAATGTGGCATTTAGTGGTTAGTCGTCCGGGCGTGCGGTGTCCGAACGGAATATTTTATCCGAAAATAAGCAAGTTTACAAGAAATGGACATGGAATCTCAAAAAAAAAAAACAAAAAAAAATAATTTTTTTTTATATAAGCTTCTCACTAAATAAGAATCAAGTAATTAAATAATTATTTATTAGGTAGACTTGGGACATATTGTCAAAATCAATTCGTAATATTACACAAGATGAGCCAAACATGAGCATGAGAACATTAATTTCCAAAGAGAATATATTCTCACAGACACTTCCACATAATGACATATATGTCAAAGCAAGAGGTTGATCTAACCTTCCCCAGTACTTACTTAGGAAACAAAACTTTGAAAAGTATATATATATATATATATATATATATATATATATATATATATATATATATATATATATATATATNCAATTCAAATGAAATAAGCAATAACATAAAATGCTAATAGATAAAAATTTTTAAGCATTTTAGTAGCAAAATATCTGTATGATAAAAAACCTGAAAAATGTTGCGATATACAATAAAAAACCTCTATTAGGAATGTATATTTTAGAAGAACCTGTGAAATAATGCGTTTTGAATCTTGAATATTACGTAATCATCTTTTTATAGTGAAACTCTTCAGCTAGGTTAGACCTCGTGGTTTTTCCCTTTCTGTGTTTTCCACGTACAAACTTTTGGTGTTATTATCAGTTGCTTTCTCTTTCCCGAGTGTGTGTTGAGTCTTCAATACCATGCTAAGATGATAATATGCTACTATATTATCACAAATCTTTTAGTACACATCAAGCCCAATAAATGATTTTCAAGTATCCCACTCTCGAAATCGCCGATCATTCCTCCTCACTCTCTCTCCCTCTTGTGATTCTTGAATAGCTGCTCTCCATTCACAAAATGCTAAAAGGGGTTTTATCCTCCCTGGTTCCCATGTCCATCGAGAGATTATTAGGTGTGAAGTTTCTGCATGCGGATTTCGTTGTTATTTGGTTGTAATGATTGTATCAATATAACCAATACAATCATATAACAACAAATTTCGCACCTAATTCATCCGAAGTTAATGATTTTCTCCTTCTCTTTACTTTCACTCTAGTCTTAGAGATAGATCTAGGGATGTCAATTCAATTTTATGGGTTAATTTTATGTCTGACCAAACAAATAATCAGATATGAATATCGCTAATCTAAATAGTCTAATAAAACGGTATAAAATATCAACCTGAATTTAATGTACAAATCGTTAAGCCGTAATGTTTCAATTTCAATCGACTCGGAAATAGGAAAAAAATATTCCATCCAGATGTCCGTACATCCGGACGACCAACTACTGACAGCCATGTCGCCCGCCAATGATGTGCATGGCAACGTGGCATTTAGTGGTTAGTCGTTCGGGCGTGCGGTGTCCGAATGGAATATTTTATCCGAAAATAAGCAAGTTTATAAGAAATGGACATGGAATCTCAAAAAAAAAACAAAAAAAAATAATTTTTTTATATAAGCTTCTCACTAAATAAGAATCAAGTAATTAAATAATTATTTTTTAGGTAGACTTGGGACATATTGTCAAAATCAAATCGTAATATTACACAAGATGAGCCAAACATGAGCATGAGAACATTAATTTCCAAAGAGAATATATTCTCACAGAACACTTCCACATAATGACATATATGTCAAAGCAAGA
>JXCR01025002.1:147900-159062 GCA_002079205.1 Phalaenopsis hybrid cultivar
ATATATATATATATATATATATGTATATGTATATGTATATATGTATCTATGTATATATATGTATATGTATATATGTATCTATATATATATCTATGTATATATATCTATGTATCTATATCTATGTATATCTATGTATGTACATATATGTATATATGTATATATATGTATGTACATATATATATATATGTATATATGTACATATATATATACATATATGTACATATATGTACACATATATGTACATATATGTACATCTATATGTACATATATGTACACATATATGTACATATATGTACATCTATATGTACATATATGTATACATATATGTACATATATGTATATATATGTACATATATGTATATGTACATATATATATATATATNCGGTCAAGCTGGGTTTTCTTAAAAAAGAATTTGGAATCTTAAGTTATTAATTTCATGTTATTGGGGGTTGTATTTTGGGTGTATTTAGGTGTTATTTAGTGTTTGGAAGTGGTGGTGTTATTATAGGTGTTATTCAGCATTTTATTGTGGTATTACCACGGTTCTGAAAGAAGCGGTGTTATTCACGGCGGTATTTCGAGTGGATTTTGGTGTTACCATGGTTCTGCAACTCTGGTGTTATCCGCGGTGTAATTCATAGTTGTATTACTGTGTTATTGGAGTTCCGCGAAAGTCAGTGTTATATGCAGTGTTACCACGGTTGTAATATGGTGTTATCCACAGGTGTGGTGTTATTGGCGATTTTTTTGTGTATTTTGGGTGTATTAGACGAATTATGGTGTTATTGTTGGTATTTGCAAGGTTTGTTATCTGGTGTTATTTGGACATTGAGATGGTGTTATGAGGGAGTTAAAGTAGTGTTATTAGAGGGTTGGAGTGGTGTTATTAGGGCATGAAAGTGGGGTTATTATGAAAGTGGGGTTATTTGGGGCATTGATGTGGAGTTATTTGGGGATTAATGTGGAGTTATTTAATGATTTTAGCCCAAGTCAAGCCCAAACCTATCCCGAACCCTCTTCCACTTTAATTGAACCCATGAACACAAGACACAACGCAGTTGATAGATTTGATTAACTTTTAAAAATTGTCATGAGGGAAAAAATGAAGTGTGTTTGGCATTTTTGGATTGAAGTTTGGAATTTGATGTGACTCAGTTAAATTGGTAACAAAGCCTTAAAATTTGGTGGGATGCTGAGTATAATTTGGTATTTGTGCAAGATTTGTGTAAATTGGTATGAATTTGAATTTGGGGTCTTGGCTTGATTATGGATTGAAGATGGAGGAATCTTGTATGGTTTGGAGTGGCGAGNCATGTATTTTTAATGAAACTAAATAGATCTCATTATCTGATAGTTTAGATAGTTGAACACGATACCACAAATGATACGCTATCTCGAAAGATATGCACTTCACTTGTTAGTAGGTTCAACCATTTCAACTAAAGAATGTATATCATTCATTTGGTCTGCGAACTTTTATATGTGACCGACAAGTTCCCCTACCTAATATGAAGATTATGTAGGATTTATTTTATCTGGGTTCTTAATTTCCTATAAAGGCAAGCCCCTATAGTTAATTACACCTCAAATGATTGAAGTCACTTAAGAAAACTCTCAATTGAGATCGGTGGTTTTGTCTTTAAGAATTCAAAGTTGAGTTTTTAATGTTGGATATGGAAAATCAATTAGGAATTACTCAAGTATGAACAATTATTTTCAGGAGTCAAATGAGTGAAAAGTAGGAGATGTCACAGATCTGAGGTGAACTCCGGTGACTTCCCAAACTATCTTACTGTTTGGTTTTATGTTTCAGAAATGATGTTATTGGTGTTTACTTCTGTCATTTTATTACTTAGGACTTACATATGCATGATATCTGATCATGCAAACAGTTCGGAGAGATAGTAGGATTTATGTCATACCAAATGACGATCTCGGAATCTTAAAAGGGTTAGGATGGAGATGTGGCATCAAGAACAACAGAGTGGTGGGTATGAGCTAGGGGTAAAGGGGGNGTCAACAGGGTGTCCATGAGGCCTCATGGTTCTATGGGAACTCATCCTTCAGTATTTACATGTTTGTCCTAACCTTCCAAGTGTTGGAGGTTTATAACCATCCATGAGAGATTTCAAAAAGAGCTAGGAGGTAGTTTGAAGTCCTGAAAGTGGTGGGTCCCATCACTAATCTTTTAGGATAATCAAGGGAAAGTCCTATGGCTAGATTCTAAGTACTAAGAGGAATACTAGACCTCACCAAAAGTGAGGTCAACACAGGTGTCTCGAACCCCCGCAGGGGTAAAATCGGTCTGAACCAAAATTTTTCCAAAATGTGTGTGGGAGATGTTGGCGACTAACCTTAGCCTCAAAAAAGTTCCGGATTGATGGATTTTGGTCACTTATCATCAGAGCAGATGTAGAACTCGTCCAAAGTTGGGACTAACACCAACTCCCGGAGAATTATCCCGAATGGGGCCAAGTCAGTACTAGTCCCGGTTTCGTGCCCGTGGCATGTACCAGGAGGTCTGATTGGATGTCTTGGACACTCGGAAGCTAAGCATAGCCACGTATCCTCAAACAGATTTCATGCCTATGAGACATCAAAATTTGATGCCAAAAATCAACAATACCCATACAGGACCAAAATAATGTTGACTCCATAATATTACACAACACGCCATTTTCATTAGCCTTGATGTGAATTGTTGTGCCAAGAGGCAAACTATGAATGTCATTGCATGTAGTGTCTCCTCTATGTTTCACGAGAGCACCCTAATCACCAGCATACAAATAACTTTTTAAACTAAATGAAAGAAGTGCAATATACAATGCATTATTTTGAAAGATGTCTAAAATGAAAAGAAAGAGTGCGTACATATAAGTAAATATCATTATTTCAAGAAGATGATTGCTACCATGGAATAATTGTGAACTTTAACAAGTGAAGTCTCCATATTCTACGATATTTGTAACACCATAATTTTGAGTTTTCTTATTTTCATTATACCCTTTGATATCAAAATTCATATTCATATGTAAAAACCTTTGTAGCTTCTTGCAACTTTATTGGAACTGTTGGCAAATGCTTTAATTTATTCTAAAACGGACTTTTTAGTCTATCAATATTTGTATATAATAAAGGTGTCACTATAGGATGCAAAATTCTAAACTAAGTAATCTATTAAGCATGTTTTGTCTTCTTTACTGGATAGATACAATTGTTTCTCTATATGATACAATACTTTCACATTACCTAAGTATATATCTATGAGTTTGATCCAAAGCTTTGTCATCCAAGATAACTACTATCACCTTATCCAATATGTTCATCCACTTAAAAAACTTATATTGTAATTTTTCTTTATGATTATGACATTTCAGAGTTGTGGACCTATGTGTCATTATATATCATTCTAATTATTTAAAATAAGACTTTATTTCTTCTTCAACAATATAACCCCCGTATAACTGACCCCTTAGGTTATGCCTTACTACTAACATAATCCTTTAACAATGAAAAGAACCTCAAAAGAAATATACATATCTAGAAATATTAGGCTCATACCCTCTAGGCATCTTCACATGTTTTAGCCCTTCACATGGCAATAAATTTTCATTTCTTGTCATTGCAAAATATGTTGGTGACAATGTATAACTCCCACTTTCTATAATATGTGGATGTAATGTGTTCTTTATCCTAATGTCGACTACATCTTTTGATTTATCAACATCAAGCTAAATCCACACAAAAATTATCACACAAAGTTTTATAGTCATTCAAACATGTGTCCATCTTCACATTGCCCAAGTCAAATGTTTTCATTAATTTTTTCGCCCCATTTGTGTTCGCAGACAATGCTCGTTCGAGAAACTCGTCAGCCAATAACTTTAATAAATTATCAAATGATCTGGCAGTCCAAAATAGTAAATAATTTATCAAAAATAAATGCATCATAAGAAAATAATTTGTGCACATTCCTGCTCTACACATGCACCAAATATGCTAAAAATCGTAAAGCAAGTGAAAACCTAACGAGAAAAGGGGACTACGAGTAGGGAGTTGTTAACGAGCCGATTTTGAGCTAAGCTCAGGCTGGCTCAAAATATGCTCGAATGGATTGAGTTCGGATTGAGATTGACTTGTGGCTAGTTATTTTCAATTTCAAGCCAACCCGACTCGAAATTGAATTATGCTCAATCCTACTCGAAATCGAAACGAGCTGGCTCTTATTTGGATCAGTACGAGCTCGAAATCAAAACAAGATGCCTCAAATTGAGTTATTCCGATCCTTTTCCGCTTGAAATCATCCTCCGGGTCATTATATTTGATTCTATTTAGCATTATACCGAGTCTGGGCCCAATTTGAGATTTTGAAGCATATGTTCTGTGGCCACATCACTCTTTGCAAAAAAAAAAAAATGTAAGAACTTATTAATTACAAACATACCACACAATTCTTATGTAATTACATATCTAATCTNTTGAGCCCAATTTGAGATTTTGAAGCATATATTCTGTGGCCACATCACTCTTTGCAAAAAAAAAAATGTAAGAACTTATTAATTACAAACATACCACACAATTCTTATGTAATTACATATCTAATCTTAAATTTTGATTTTTTACATTTATGACATTCAATTCCTTTTCAAAACAAAATAGATGATATAAATATAAAAACTAAAGTTTACATGTTATACATGTAATAATATAAGAATTATGGGGTATTTATGTAATAATTTAAATATAATTTTCTAAGAAAAAAATAGTTGGTGAGAATTCATGCCTTATTCTTCATTTATCAGGAAGAATCTGATGCTCCATCACTCCAGCTGAAAAGATGATGCAAAAGAATAGTCTCATAATTCTCATACTTACAAATAATTATTAAAAATAAAAAAAATGATTAAATAATTTAAATAGGTCATATTTGTCTTGCTCTGTTACAAAATAAATAAATAAATAGCNGTTCTCATACTTAAAAATAATTATTAAAAATAAAAAAAAAATGATTAAATAATTTAAATAGGTCATATTTGTCTTGCTCTGTTACAAAATAAATAAATAAATAGCAAAATAAAATAATATATTATCACTTAAAATATTAAGTCGGGAGTCCGGACGTAGAGATATGTCCAGAGTCCACTAAAATCACGTCACGTGGAGGTGACAGAAAAATTTTAAAAAAAAATCGTTTTAGCACAAGGGAATATTTCCCCCCGTGTTATTCTTTATTATTCAGGTGTTATTGTGGTGGTATTCATGTATTATTGTGTTCTAAGAATATTCTTGTTGTTATAATAACACAATAACACGTCAATATCACCACAATAACACATGAATAAAGAGGGAGAAATTTTCCCCATAGTTACCAGGCCGGATCACAAGAAAATGAGTTTTTTATTTTTTATTTTCTATCAACTTCACGTGGAGGTGATTTATTCGACTCTAAACGTATCTCTACGTACGTAGTCCGGACATAATAATTTTTCGTTAATATGAGGCTATATAATTCAGTCTGAGACGGTGGGCGAGAGAATCAAGCCTTCAGCTTGGAGAAGAGCTNCGTGAGGAGTCCGGACGTAGAGATAGGTCCAGAGTCCACTAAAATCACGTCATGTGGAGGTGACAGAAAAACTATAAAAAAAAATCGTTTTAGCACAAGGGAATATTTCCTCCCGTGTTATTATTCATTATTCATGTGTTATTGTGATGATATTCATGTATTATTGTGTTCTAAGATTATTCTTGCTGTTATAATAACACAATAACACGTCAATATCACCACAATAACACATGAATAAAGAGGGAGAAATTTTCCCCATAGTTATCAGGCCGGATCACAAGAAAATGAGTTTTTTATTTTTTTTTTCTATCAACTTCACGTGGAGGTGATTTATTTGACTCTAAACGTATCTCTACGTACGGAGTCCGGACATAATAATTTTTCCTTAATATGAGGCTATATAATTCAGTCTGAGACGGTGGGCGAGAGAATCAAGCCTTCAGCTTGGAGAAGAGCTTCTAGCTTAGTAATTGGCTCTGCTGAAACAAGATGGACAAGAAGCCTGCTGCAAAAGGAACAAAAGCTCAACAATATCCCCCTGGTTCTCTCTCTATCTCTCTTAATCTCGAGAAAATATTACCTGCGGTCGTCCGTATGTGCAGACAATCGCTTGAAAGTTGATTCGAATTTTGGCTTGGATCGAGACGATTCAAAATAAACGAGCTGAACTCCGAGCCAAAACTTTGGATCGAAATTTTTTTCAACTTATTTCGAGCCAACCCTAGCTTGGCTTTGAAATTGGATTGTTAGCAGCCCTATTGATATTAGGGTTAGGAATTTAACGAACATAGATTGAAGATCGTTAATCGCTAGAAACGGCTCGGATTGACATCGGTCGAGATCGTATCAGAATAAAATGAGCCGAGCTGCGAGCCAAAATATTAGATCAATTTTCTTTCGAGCCGACCCTAGCTCGGCTCGAAATTGCATCGTTAAAGGGACGACACACCTAATATTTTCTNCGTCCGTATGTGCAGACAATCGCTTGAAAATTGATTCGAATTTTGGCTTGGATCGAGACAGATCGAAATAAACGAGCCGAACTCCGAGCCAAAACTTTGGATCAAAATTTTTTTCAAACCTATTTCGAGCCGACCCTAGCTTGGCTTTGGAATTGGATTGTTAGCAGCCCTATTGATATTAGGGTTGAGAATTTAGCGAATTTAGATTGAAAAACATTAATCGCTCGTATCAAAATAAAATGAGTCGAGCAGCGAGCCGAAATATTAGATCAATTTTCTTTCGAGCCGACCTTAACTCGGCTCGAAATTGCATCGTTAAAGGGACGCACCTAATATTTTCTTATGAATTTCTGGTAGGTTTTACAACATGAATCAATTCATCTCTTAATTTCTTCTTTATTTGCTTATGAATTATTAATTAATAAGAAAACTGAACTTTGTTAGCATATTAAATTTTTAAATAATCTATTTATAATTTCTAGAGAATTCAACAATTAATTTTTTTCTTTATGTATATATGTATGCATGGATTGCGGCAGCGTAGTGATGTTGTGATGGTAATATGATGAATACCACCACAAGAGCTCTAAATCTGCACCTATCCACGCCTTCTCTGTCAGTATATAATATTTCTTCTCTTTAAAGAGAAAAATTATTGCATCAGGAGTCCTGGTGCAGTTTTGCATCATGATTCCAATCAGGGTCTGCCCCGTGTACAAACAGACCCACCCATATATTAATTTAATTTTTTTTTCCTACTAAGTTGAGCTTGTCTGTACACGTGACAGATCATGATTGGAGTCTTGATGCAAAACTAAAATACATAGAAAACATTGAAAANATCTGGCCCGTGTACAAGCAGACGCACCCATATATTAATTTAAATTTTTCTTTCCTACTAAGATGGACTTGTCTGTACACGTGACAGATCATGATTGGAGTCTTGATGCAAAACTAAAATACATAGAAAACATTGAAAAATTATTAAATAATATTCTAATTTTATGTACAAATGTGGGTTAATAGTGGGCTATCCCATGGATTCCTCGGCACCACAGACCAAGAAATGCTGCCATGCAAAGGCGAAGAAGAGAGGCGAGAGAGGCTTCATTGAAGGATGGTAATTAAGCGATTTGCCACTTCTGTTTTTTTCTTAATTCATTTGATTAAATAGATATTTACATATATACCGCCAAAAATATTGATATTTACAAATTAATCACACAGGTGATATCATGCCGCAATCAAACTATTCAGGATTTGATAAAAATATAAAATATGGGTAGGGATTTTACCATAAATTTTGATATTTGAGCGAGAATTTCAAAAATGGATGAAATAGGGTGGTGGATTTGTAAATAAAAAGTTTTGGGTTGTTCTCATGTAATTGTTCATTGGTTAAAATGTTCTCAGAACACAATAACACATGAATAACATATAACAAAATCTGCATAACACGGGGGAATATTCTCCAGTGCCACCGGAAATATTCCTCTGTGACGTGATTTCATTGGACTCCGCACTTAAATAAGGGGCATTTTCATGCTACCAACCAATTCCTATATATTCACAATTCAAGCAGCTAAATTTTACATTTTATATTTACATCACTCATAATCTTTTGTGCCACATCAAATGTATATAAAATTGAAATTTAACTGTTATGCAAATATAATAAAAAATGGGTGGCATGTATGTAAATATTCCTTCGTTAAAAGTCAATTGCTGACAATTTGAAGTAAGAAAGTATTTGCATTTCAGCCTTGCAGGACTCTGCTGCTGTTGGATCTGCGANTATATTTACAAATTAATCACACATGTGATATTATGCCGCAATCAAATTATTGAGGATTTGATAAAAATAAAAAATATGGGTAGGGATTTTACCATAAATTTTGATATTTGAGCGAGAATTCGAAAAATGGATGAAATAGGGTGGTGGATTTGTAAATAAAAAAGTTTAGGGTGCTTTTCATGTAATTGCCCCTTGGTTAAAATATTCCCAGAACACAATAACATATGAATAACATACAATAATACCTGAATAACATGAGAGAATATTCTCCCGTGTCACCGGAAATATTCTCCTGTGACGTGATTTCATTGGACTCCGCACTTAAATAAGGGGCATTTTCATGCTACCAACCAATTCCTATATATTCACAATTCAAGCAGCTAAATTTTACATTTTATATTTACATCACTCATAATCTTTTGTGCCACATCAAATGTATATAAAATTGAAATTTAACTGTTATGAAAATATAATAAAAAATGGGTGGCATGTATGTAAATATTCCTTCCAATATACTATCGTTACTTGCTGACAATTTGAAGTAAGAAAGTATTTGCATTTCAGCCTTGCAGGACTCTGCTGCTGTTGGATCTGCGAAGAATGCTGCATTTAAGTAGAAGGATCATTAGTATTATGATTGCTCTGGATGTAATTTAGCAAAATGTTGATGGTGATTCGGTAATGTCACTGGTAATCTCTATAAGTTGTAATCTCTTCGCCATCATGGGAGTATCTGAATGACATATTCATGAACTGATCCCTTAAATATATGTCAGGACATCTTCAAATGACAATATTTACGAGATAAATATACTGTTGTTCACTAAAAACATAAGAACACAATCTCAACAAGATAATGCAAGACACAATACTGATAGAGGTAAATGTTACTAGCATTTTGATATGGCGCGACTAGACATGTGAGGATGATGATCAATGCATGTTGGCATTATGTTATGTGTTTTGTCCAACCAAAGAAGCCAGATAGGAATGCATATGATTGTTTGCAAGAGTAATTGAGTGAGGGTTGAGGTTACAACAACTTGAAGAATACTGCAATGGAAATTTGTAATTGTCAAGCGGGTTGCCTTTTTGAAGAGCTATAGATCTTAACATCAATCTTCATGTATTGCATTTACTAATCGAGATGTGTATCACAACTTCTGGGTGTAGGAAAAGAGATACGGATTCAAGTGCTTGATTATTAAACCCAATAAATAATTAAGCTAAGAATCTTGTTGTATGGATCACAAACCATGATGAGCACAACTTAAAATTGGTGGTGTTGCATATACTTTGTACTAAGTAAAAATCTTGATGAAGAATTATGGCCCACTCCTTAAAGTGCTTGACATTATACCAACTAATGATTGCTACAAGACTAAAAAAATTATCTCTAAAATCACACAGCCACAAAGTTTGAGTAAATGGTGATCCCATTTTATCTTTGTATGATACTTTAAGATCATTTACAGAGGACTGTATGATATTCTATTTTGATGAGATTGTCATTTATAGCCAAATATAAGCGAAATAATCTGAGCATTCGTGAGTGTTGATCTCATTTTTAAGAGGTTGGTAAGTCTCCCTAACCCTCCCCATAACTCTTAAGATTCACTATTAGATCTAATATTCCCTCTTAATGAGCCTTAGGTGATTTCCTACGCACCTTAATGAATGGCTAGCCCAAAGAAGACTTTATTTCCTTTGGATTTAAATGAACACAAATTAAAATCTCGATTATTAAATGTAGTTAGGAGGAAAATAACAAGTTTAGGATGAAATGAAGGGACTCAANTGTATTATGATTGCTCTGGATGCAATTTAGCAAAATGTTGATGGTGATTCGGTAATGTCACTGGTAATCTCTAAAAGTTGTAATCTCTTTGCCATCGTGGGAGTATCTGAATGACATATTCATGAACTGATCCCTTAAATATATGTCAGGACATCTTCAGATGACAATATTTACGAGATAAATATAGTACTGTTCACTAAAAATATAAGAACACGATCTCAACAAGATAATGCAAGGCACAATACTGATAGAGGTAAATGTTACTAGCATTTTGATATGGCGCGGCTAGACATGTGAGGATGATGATCAATGCAGGTTGGCATTACGTTATGTGTTTTGTCCAACCAAAGAAGCCAAATAGGAATGCATATGACTATTTGCATGAGTAATTGAGTGAGGGTTGATATTACAACAACTTGAAGAATACTGCAATGGAAATTTGTAATTGTCAAGCGGGTTGCCTTTTTGAAGAGCTATANCAATTTCTAGAGAATTCAACAATTAATTTTTTCTTTATGTATATATGTATGCATGGATTACGGCAGCGTAGTGATATTGTGATGGTGATATGATGAATACCACCACAAGAGCTCTAAATCTGCACCTATCCACGCCTTCTCTGTCTGTATATAATATTTCTTCTCTTTAAAGAGAAAAATTATTGCATCAGGAGTCCTGGTGCAGTTTTGCATCATGATTCCAATCAGGGTCTGCCCCGTGTACAAACAGACCCACCCATATATTAATTTAATTTTTTTTTCCTACTAAGTTGAGCTTGTCTGTACACGTGACAGATCATGATTGGAGTCTTGATGCAAAACTAAAATACATAGAAAACATTGAAAAATTATTAAATAATATTCTAATTTTATGTACAAATGTGGGTTAATAGTGGGCTATCCCATGGATTCCTCGGCACCACAGACCAAGAAATGCTGCCATGCAAAGGCGAAGAAGAGAGGCGAGAGAGGCTTCATTGAAGGATGGTAATTAAGCGATTTGCCACTTCTGTTTTTTTCTTAATTCATTTGATTAAATAGATA
>JXCR01025002.1:163046-181317 GCA_002079205.1 Phalaenopsis hybrid cultivar
GGAGAGTCAACTTTATATATTTTGCACAACTATATTTCATTGCGGATCAAGTTTTTGGTGTCGTTGTCGGGGAAGGTAACAGTAAATTAAACAGAATTGGTAAATTAGGGAATTTAGAGATAATATAACAAAAAATAAATTTATAAAAAATTTAAAAAAAAGTCAATAATCCAAAAAAAATTATTTTTATTTAAGACTTTTTTTTATTTATTGTATTTGTTTATGCGAAAATTGGATTTGAAGGTTTAGTATCTTACGATTCAGAATTAGAACATAATATTAGCAAAATTCAAAAACAACAAAAAGAAATAAAAAGCTTAAACGAAATGACGAATAACTTAGATAATCAAATTAATGAAAATTGACAAAGACCTTTAAAAAATTATGTTAGGCCGACAACAGATGAACTTCACTTGACTATTCAAAATCCTAATGTTGCGGCTAATTCATTTGAGCTTAAATCTGCTATTATCCAAATTGTAAAAAATAATCAGTTTGGAGGAACACTTGCTGAAGATCCTAACTTACATCTTGCTNTTCCCATCAATCACAATCAACCACCACTGACTGGAAGCCGTCAGCCGACATTATAACATAGAAAATCTAGTAATACTTTCCCGTTTATTCGACACGAGTCTCTGTAATCATCAACTTATAATGAATTTTTACAACTGGACTATACCCCATGTTTTTACTTTATTTTACGGCTTTTTCCACATAAAAATTTCTGCTTTCATTACTGGTCAATTTTTTCACTTGAATATGTGTTGAATTCTCGTTCAATGCTAAGATAATAATTCATTACTCTACCGCCACGAATTTCCCAGCACACAGCAAAGCTTGTATTTAAAAAGTTGTGCAAGCATTAAAAAACTTATTTTATTTTCAGAAGTCAAACTGCTGATTTCTGGTATTTAAAATTAGATCACCATTTTTATATAAATAATTGAATAATTCGAAAAACGCCCATCAATTAGAAGCCATGTAATTTCTAAATTGAAAATTTGGCGACTCAGAACTTTTCAAAATTGTTTGACATTTTCCAAGGTTTAAGATATAAATAAATTGTTATGTAAATTGCATTTTAATTCAACAGAGTTTGGATGAGAACATTCAGGCTTAAATTTAATCAGAATATATTTAATGGCAGTTAAAATTATTTTATGATGAATGTAGGGCTGTCAAAACGGCTCGTTGTTCGCGAACAGCTCGTGTTCGGCTCGTTAAGAAGCTCGTGTTCAGCTCGTTCGGTAAATTAAAGAGCAAAAAACGAACAACACGAACAAATATATATATTACTGATCAATTATATATATATATATCTTTGATGAGTAGTATTTTTAAAAAAAAATTAATTGACTACAAAGCTACAAAGATTTATAATCAATTAAAAGTATTAATGAGGAAAATAAAATAAAAATTATTAAATTAGATCCAATCATTAACATCTTATGACTACGTGATTAGGGTTGTCAAAATGACTCTTTGTTCGTGAACGGCTCGTGTTCGGCTCGTTTGCTTGAGCCGAACACGACACACTTTTTGAGCCCAAAATACAAACGAGCCGAACACGAGCGAGCCCACCCCCAGATGAATGCAGTATTAATTTTAATTAATTGACTTCATATCATACTCATCTCATAATAATATTTATTTTTTATAAAACCTCCTTAGGAAGTCAAATTTTGCTTATATTTTTTGAAATATTTGACATATAATTAAATTAATTAAATATTTATAATTCTTATTTTGATGAAAGCTGTTTTTTATAATTACACGCAACAATTTAATGGAAGTTTCATGTACATACCAATTAATTCATATATAATTACATATCTACCTTATTTTCATGAAAATGTGTATTTAATTTTCTTAAAATTAAATTTTGTGCTATTTTGGACGTGAAATAAAATATTTAGGTGAAAATAATGAAAAAAATAAAATTTAAGCGTTAGATATGTAATTACATAGGAATTGGGTGACATGCATGCAAATGGGCCTAATTTAATATATTATATACATTATTTATTATTTAGTGTATAATGGTATATTAANCGGTAAATTAAAGAGCCAAAAACGAACAACACGAACAAATATATATATATTACTGATCAATTATATATATATCTTTGATGAGTAGTATTTTTTAAAAAATTAATTGACTACAAGGCTACAAAGATTTATAATCAATTAAAAGTATTAATGAGGAAAATAAAATAAAAATTATTAAATTAGATCCAATCCTTAACATCTTTCGGCTACGTGATTAGAGTTGTCAAAATGACTCTTTGTTCGTGAACGGCTCGTGTTCGGCCTGCTAAGAAAACAGGCTGAACACGAACACACTTTTTGAGCCCGAAATATAAACGAGCCGAACACGAGCGAGCCCACCCCTTAGATGAATGCAGTATTAATTTTAATTAATTGATTTCATATCATACTCATCTCATAATAATATTTAATTTTTATAAAACCTCTTTAGAAAGTCAAATTTTGCTTATTTTTTTTGAAATATTTGACATATAATTAAATTAATTAAATATTTCTAATTCTTATTTTGATGAAAGCTGTTTTTTATAATTACACGCAACAACGCCCTAAATAATTTAATGGAAGTTTCATGTACATACCAATTAATTCCTATATAATTACATATCTACCTTATTTTCATGAAAATGTGTATTTAATTTTTTTAAAATTAAATTTTGTGCTATTTTGGACGTGAAATAAAATATTTAGGTGAAAATAATGAAAAAAAAATAAAATTTAAGAGTTAGATATGTAATTACATAGGAATTGGGTGCCATGCATGCAAATGGGCCTAATTTAATATATTATATACATTATTTATTATTTAGTGTATAATGGTATATTAAAAAATTTAAGAGAGATAATGTATATTTAAAATAGCTAATTAAATAGTCCAAAGTGATGGAGCTAGGATCAATTTGGTGGCCAATATACTTGATGGGTCACCAATAAGGTTTTATATCATCAAGCACAAATCTCAAAGCATTTTTATCAAAAATTATTCCAAATTCAAATTGAAGGTTATCTGGACTCATTTCGGCAAATTTATGATCAAATGGAGCGTCTTGACTCGACGAACCCAATGAAACTTTAAGTGATCAAATCTGAATTCAAATTAGCTTAAATCGAACACTTATAGCCTTTCGTATATCAATTAGAAGATCGAACAATCTTAAAATTTGGCATGTTCATCGCCAAATCGAACGTCTCAATGAGAGAAATCCAACGAGCTGAAGAACATTAAATTCTAATGTTATTAAGGCAATTAAATGTTAAAAATGCTATCCATAAACAGGTGAATTAATGTGAACCGTCTCATCAAATGTTTTAGGAGATTGGTCAAATTGTTCAAAGTATTCATCTCAAAAACTATAAATAGGTCTACATTCTTCAGTTAAAATGAGAAGGAGAAGAGAACAAAGTAGGTTGAGTACTAAAGCTTAGCTCTTGAAGTCACAACTGTTGACGCCGACCCTGAAAGTCCGTTGTCAGCTACCAAAAGTCATCATGGACCAGCACTAGTAATTTGCTAAGACCAACCACAACTATTATGACCACTAATTATAACTTTTGTGGCTACCCACTGTTATTATCATGATGGACATTTGTACTCCCAATTACATAGTAGATGACTTTAACTGATACCAATCCCCATGATAGAAAATGTTGGTGTCTCCTCTCGCTTACTTTCTTCTATAAATGAGCATGTTGAATCTTCGTGTAACGCTAACACATTAAATTATCACCTTGCAACCACAAATTTTCTAGCACACAACTATACTAATTATTTTCTTATAATAATAAAAAAATGATATTTTTTATATAATAAATGTGACAATAATTATTCACGAGGAAGGCCAAAATAAAATGAGAGGTGCCCAAAACATACAAACAAGAAGATCAAAAGAATCAAGCGAAGATTTGGTGATAATAAATAATTCAAAATTTTCAACCCAAATTTAAGAAATATTTTAAATATTTATAATATTTTATAAAATTATAATTATATAACTCTATTACATACAATAAGTTTTTTTTATTCTAACACTATGGATTAAAAATAAAAAAAAATTGCATGTGATTGCAATTTAAAAAATAGAATTTTTTTTTTTTTTTTAAAAAAAATTTAGTTTCCAAAGTACATGCGTGGATCAACCTCTTGCTTCAACTCATATGTCATTATGTAGAAGTGTTTTGAGAGAATATATTCCCATTGGAAATTAATAATCTCATCCTCCATGTTAGGTGATGCTCTTCTTGTTGTTCTTTTGCATGAGACTATTATTATTATTGTTTTAGTTGAGGCTAAAGTTTATTAATGTTGGACATATTAAAAGTCTTAAGAGTATCACTTTACTAGTGGAATGAACCAAGTGACATCAAATCACTTCGAAATGAACATAAATATCTAAACAACAACAACAACAAGCCTTTATTCCACTGAATGGGGTTGATAACATGAATCCTTTTTCTCCATTGCGTCCCATTGAGTGTCATATTTTCATTCAACTCTGATACATTAAGATCACTTTTTATACAATTTGTCCACCTGCTTTTAGGTCTACCTCAAACTTTCATAACATAAGTCGAATATAAAGCATATACTCTTCTAACGGGATCATCAAATGGTTAGCGTTTAATGTGACCAAATTAACCACCTAAGAAGACTCACTCTAATCTTATTCTCCAATGGAGCTACGCCAAGCCTATCATGGAATATTATTAAAGTATCACTCAAAAGCAAATTGAACTTTTCAAATATTATTAAAGACTTTGGGTTGTTGTCTGCGTTTTGGGTGACCACACACATGGGTTTTAAAAGTTTCATTTTTTTTTATTGAATATGATATCAAGGAATCATATATCAACCAAGTACTACCCTTCGATGGATTCATTCATGAAGTGATTGTTTTATTACTCTCTGAGGCTATAAAATCAGAAGCTTTCCCATATCTTAAAATGTTGGTGTTCATTTTAATTCTGGAATTTGCTACCCTTAAGAAGGCAAGCTCCATTACTTAATTATATCTTAATAGCAATATTTCCTAAAAATATACTCGATTAAAACAATGGCTAATCATTTATACATACTACAACAATAAATATCAGGATTGTTATTTGGAGTTTGAAAAGGGAAAGATTCAAATTTTGAATTGTTCTTATCGGAAGGAAGCGAATGGACAAAGAGTAAGGAGTACTGAACACTGAGAGGCTCAGTGGTCACTCTAGTCTATTCTATGGTTGGGCATGTTGACCTCACTTTTATCAAATCATAAGCCCCTCAAATATTTAAGACAAACTTACGTAAAATGGAAATCAAATCAATTAACTTCAATTAGATCTTAAAATTGAACCAAAATGCAGTTCGATGAGGGCATATTCTAAAATTATCATTTTTATGCTTCAAAATTAGCATTTTATCTATAGGTCATTATTGTGCTTGGAAATTTCATGCTATGAGCTACATTGGTTCATTGTTAATGTATGAGTAGCATAAAATAAGCTTCGGTGACCATCAAACAACTTTTTACATGAAATTTTATGTGCAAACTTTCATGTATGAGAATTCTTCACACATAACAATTATTCATCATATCACTGTTTTATGAAACGGACCGAACACATTCGGATCATCAAAATCCTTTAAATGAGCCCCTCAACTCCGTTTTGAAGCTCATTTAACCTATAATAATTTGGATAATAATTACAACTTTACCTTCAAAAAGAGCTCAAATCTAGTCCACACTCAATACAATAAAGTTTAATGCTTCTTATTTAAATTTAAAATTTATGTGTTANGTTGAACCGAAATGCAGTTCGATGAGGGAATACTCTAAAATTATCATTTTTATGCTTCAAAATTAGCATATTCTCTATAGGTCATTATTGTGCTTGAAATCTCATGCTATGAGCTACATTGGTTCATTGTTAATGTATGAGTGGCATAAAATAAGCTTCGATGACCATCAAACAACTTTTTACATGAAACTTTATGTACAAACTTTCATGTATGAGAATTCTTCACACATAACAATTATTCATCAGATCACTGTTTTATGAAACGGACCACACACATTCCGATCATCAAAACCCTTTAAATGAGCCCCTCAACGCCTAAATCGGACTCCGTTCTGAAGCTCATTTAACCTACAATAATTTGGATGATAATTATAACTTTACCTTCAAAATTAGCTCAAATCTAGTCCACACTCAATACAATAAAGTTTAATGCTTCTTATTTAAATTTAAAATTTATGTGTTATGTGGCTCTTGGTGTATTTTTGGAGTTGAATGCCATTGATTTTGATGCCAATCATTCATTTAGGAATTAAAAAAATGATGAATAAATTTAAAATAGAAATATGTAATAAAAAATAAATATTTGAGTTAACAATTTGGGAAATTTGCATACATTTGAGCACATAATAATACTGCTAATATGAGAAAATTATGACTTATATTTAATCATAATATATTTTATGGCTGTTTAAATTATTTTAATATGAATGTAGTTTACGCTTAATTAATTAATTGTATATTATCCACATCCTACAATAATATTTAATTATTATTAAACCTCCTAAGAAAGNCCTGTTTAAATTATTTTAATATGAATGTAGTTTAAGCTTAATTAATTAATTGTATATTATCCACATCCTACAATAATATTTAATTATTATTAAACCTCCTAAGAAAGTCCAACTTTGCTTATTTTTTTGAAATATTTGAGATAAAATTAAATTAATTAAATATTTCTAATTATTATTATGATGAAACTTGTTAGTTATAATTAGCACCTAACAACTCCCAAAATAATTTAATGGAAGATTCCCGTACTTAACCACTTTTTAATTCCTATGTATTTACATATCTCATGCCTCAATTTCAATTTTGACATATATGCTATCTTATTTGCATGGAAATGTGTGTTTCACCTCTATAAGTTAAATTAGTGGTATTTTGGATGTGAAATAGAATATTTAAGTGATAAAAGTGTAAAAAATATTAGATATTGTGTATATCAGAACTGTCAGTGCGAATCTTAAAACATCCAAACAGCTCAGATTACGACTGAACAACTAAGGCATCCTACAGCCTTACTGTCAACCTCTTAGTCGAGAATCGATGGATACGCCATGATGAGAGACTCGAGTGACAAAGCCGACTGACCAAGGAGTAGACAAGAATCCTTGATCGCAACTAATCGATCGACCAGTCGTTACTACGGCGGACGAGATCGACATTTGACCGGGCTCCTCAGTCAACCAACACGTATTTCAGAGAGCCCAGCTGCCACTCAGCCAGTGACCTCAGTCGGTTGAATTCAAGCATTTCGGCCAACCAATTACCGTCATGTTAAAATTCAAATTGTAAATAAAGATATGGTATGAAATTCATACAATTACTAAGAGTGTCCATTTTATTAAGTGCATTTTCCATAACCATTTTATCCTTTCCGTAATTGTACAAAATACTCTCATATAAATAAGAGGCAAAAATATAAATAAAGAGACATGTTTTTTCGTCTCTCTTTTCAAGAAATTCTAAACTTATTATGCTATCTTCCCTCCTTCGTCCTACCCTAACTCTCGAGACGTATTTACGAAAGATAAATTAGGATCCAACATTCTAAGGGTCCGTTTGGGGCAGCTTGTGCGTTTCAGGATAAACTGCTTATCCTGAAACGCGGCCCGCGGGCCGGCNCTTATTTGCATGAAAATGTGTGTTTCACCTCTAAAAGTTAAATTAGTGGTATTTCCGATGTGAAATAGAATATTTAAGTGATAAAAGTGTAAAAAATATTAGATATTGTGTATATCAGAACTGTCAGTNTCTTAAAACATATTAGATATTGTGTATATCAGAACTGTCAGTGCGAATCTTAAAACATCCAAACAGCTTAGATTACGACCGAACAACTAAGGCGTCCTACAGCCTTACTGCCAACCTCGTGGTCGAGAATCGATGGATACGCCATGACGAGGGACTCGAGTGACAAACCCGACCGACCGGGAGCAGAGAAGAATCCTTGATCGCAACTAATCGATCGACCAGTCGTTACTACGGCGGACGAGATCGACATTTGACCGGGCTCCTCAGTCAACCAACACGTATTTCAAAGAGCCCAGCTGTCACTCAGCCAGTCGCCTCAGTCAGTTGAATTCAAGCATGTCGGCCAACCAATTACCGTCATGTTAAAATTCAAATTGTAAATACATATATGGTATGAAATCCATACAATTACTAAGAGTGTCCATTTTATTAAGTGCATTTTTCATAACCGTTTTATCTTTTCCGTAATTGTACAAAATACTCACATATAAATAGGAGGCAAAAATATGAATAAAGAGACATGTTTTTTCGTCTCTCTCTACAAGAAATTCTAAACTTATTATGCTATCTTCCCTCCTCCGTCCTACCCTAACTCTCGAGACGTATTTACGAAAGATAAATTAGGATCCAACATTCTAAGGGTCCGTTTGGGGCAGCTTGTGCGTTTCAGGATAAGCTGCTTATCCTGAAACGCGGCCCGCGGGCCGGCCGCAGGAGTCGGCCCGCGGCCTGCGTTTAGTGTAAAAACCCAAACGCAGTTTCAGATAAGCTGGCGAAAAGCGCGAATCTTAAAACATATTAGATATTGTGTATATCAGAACTGTCAGTGCGAATCTTAAAACATCCAAACAGCTTAGATTACGACCGAACAACTAAGGCGTCCTACAGCCTTACTGCCAACCTCGTGGTCGAGAATCGATGGATACGCCATGACGAGGGACTCGAGTGACAAACCTGACCGACCGGGAGCAGACAAGAATCCTTGATCGCAACTAATCGATAGACCACCCGTTACCACGGTGGACGAGATCGACATTTGACCGGGCTCCTCAGTCAACCAACACGTATTTCAAAGAGCACAACTGTCACTCAGCCAGTCGCCTCAGTCAGTTGAATTCAAGCATGTCGGCCAACCAATTACCGTCATGTTAAAATTCAAATTGTAAATACATATATGGTATGAAATCCATACAATTACTAAGAGTGTCCATTTTATTAAGTGCATTTTTCATAACCGTTTTATCTTTTCCGTAATTGTACAAAATACTCACATATAAATAGGAGGCAAAAATATGAATAAAGAGACATGTTTTTTCGTCTCTCTCTACAAGAAATTCTAAACTTATTATGCTATCTTCCCTCCTCCGTCCTACCCTAACTCTCGAGACGTATTTACGAAAGATAAATTAGGATCCAACATTCTAAGGGTCCGTTTGGGGCAGCTTGTGCGTTTCAGGATAAACTGCTTATCCTGAAACGCGGCCCGCGGGCCGGCCGCAGGAGTCGGCCCGCGGCCTGCGTTTAGTGTAAAAACCCAAACGCAGTTTCAGATAAGCTGGCGAAAAGCGCGAACCAAACGGTATAGCGGCGTTTTGAAAACGCCGCCCACACTTATAAGCTGCCCCAAACGGACCCTAAAATGTGGCGCGGTCAGCGTAGATATGCCACAGACAATAAGTGTGAAAGACTACGAAGGAGAAACTGCCCAAAAAGAAATAGCACGTATGGAACTCAATAGATATACTATACAATTAAACATCCATGCATAAATCCAAGGCTTACAAGCCCAAATGACCCTCCTAATGAAGCAATTCGATATACTCCAGACAACAATCACACAGAGAAACAACCAACTTCCATGTTTGGAGTCGGCCTCCCTGGTTAAATTAAAATGAAACACTTATATCTTTTGGTACATCACTTAGAAGTTAAAGGATCTGAAGATTTGGCATGCTTATAACCAAATCAAGCGTATTGACAAAAAAAAATATAATGAGCACAAGATCATTCAATTCTGATATCATTAAGACACTTAAATGTTAAAAAAATTATCAAGAGAATGAATGTGAACTGTCTGACAGAGCGTTTTGGAAGATTGGTCAAATTGACTATAATAATCATCTCAAAAAATATAAAGAGCCTCACATTCTTCACTTNAAGAGCCCAGCTGTCACTCAGCCAGTCGCCTCAGTCAGTTGAATTCAAGCATGTCGGCCAACCAATTACCGTCATGTTAAAATTCAAATTGTAAATACATATATGGTATGAAATCCATACAATTACTAAGAGTGTCCATTTTATTAAGTGCATTTTTCATAACCGTTTTATCTTTTCCGTAATTGTACAAAATACTCACATATAAATAGGAGGCAAAAATATGAATAAAGAGACATATTTTTCCGTCTCTCTCTACAAGAAATTCTAAACTTATTCTGCTATCTACCCTCCTTCGTCCTACCCTAACTCTCGAGACTTATTCACGAAAGATAAATTAGGATCCAACATTCTAAAATGTGTGTGATCGGCGTAGATATGCCACAGACAAGAAGTGTGAAAGACTACGAAGGAGAAACTGCCCAAAAAGAAATAGCACGTATGGAACTCAATAGATATACTATACAACTAAACATCCATGCATAAATCCAAGGCTTACAAGCCCAAATGACCCTCCTAATGGAGCAATTCGATATACTCCAGACAACAATCACACAGAGAAACAACCAACTTCCATGTTTTGAGTCGGCCTCCTCGGGTTAAATTAAAATGAAACACTTATATCTTTTGGTACATCACTTAGAAGTTAAAGGATCTAAAGATTTGGCATGCTTATAACCAAATCAAGCGTATTGACAAAAAAATATCTAATGAGCACAAGATCATTCAATTCTGATATCATTAAGACACTTAAATGTTAAAAAAATTATCAAGAGAATGAATGTGAACTGTCTGACAGAGCGTTTTGAAAGATTGGTCAAATTGAATATAATAATCATCTCAAAAAATATAAAGAGCCTCACATTCTTCACTTAAAATGAGAGGAAAATTGAACACGCTGGGTTGAGTACTAAAACAATTATAACTTTCGTGGCCACCTAATATTATTGCAACGTTTAAATACAATTCTTGCAGTCTAGCTATGGTTGTTATAACCAAACTACTATTATAATTATCACCTTTCTTAATCTCATCTTTCTTAATGCAAGAGAAGAGTTGACATTTGCACTTCTGATGACATAGTACATGATATTAACTAAACCAGACCCTGTGTTTTTTTTCCCTCCCAAAGTTTTTCCATATAAAAATTATGTTGTCTTGTCATACTATTTTTTTTCTATATGTGTGTAAGTTGGTTCTTTGTGTAACTGACCGTGACTTTATATATGCTTAAAAATATAAGATAAATATGGACGTAATAAATATTCAATAATTGACACATTAATCAACACAAGTATACATATCGCTCAAGTAATATAAGACTCTAATGAAGTCCTAGATATCGATCCCACAGGGAGTAAGTTTAGAATTACGAACTAAGATTTTAAAAAAAAGCAATACTTTAATTACAACAACGAAGTTCAATTTGCTTATCTGTCACTAATAGGCAATTGAAAAAAATATTTAATTTTAATAACTATTAGATAATTAATGATACTAATGAAGGTTTAATTGTGATATTCAATATATAAGAAAGCATCCTTCTCCTTGTCAAGAAATTATAGTGAAATGATCTAATGTGAGTTCAATACGAAAAAACATCATTCTCCTTGTCAAGAAATTATAGCTAATGAGGTTTTTAATGTGATATTCAATATATAAGAAAGCATCTTTCTCCTTGTCAAGAAATTATAGTGAAGTTCAAATGTGATATTCAATATATAAGAAAACATCATTCTCCTTGTCAAGAAATTATAGTGAATGGAGGTTTAATTTGTGATATTCAATATCTAAGAAAGCATCCTTCTCCTTGTCAAGAAATTATATTGAATGGATTGAGGTTTTTAATGTGATATTCAATATATAAGAAAACATCCTTCTCCTTGTCAAGAAATTATAGTGAATGGACTGTGATATTCAATATATAAGAAATCATCCTTCTCCTTGTCAAGAAATTATAGTGAATGGATAAGTGAATTAGTTCAAATGTATATTGTGTCAAATAGGAGCATACCTATTCTTTACCCTTGGGTCCAGGCATAAAGAACATTGGAATCATTCTCCTTGTCAAGAAATTATAGTGAATGGATAAAGTGAATCAGTTCAAATTATATTGCGCCAAATAGGAGCATACCTATTCTTTACCCTTTGGTCCGGGCATAAAAAACATTGACTAATCATTTG
Organism: Phalaenopsis hybrid cultivar; assembly: GCA_002079205.1. Lineage (NCBI taxonomy): Eukaryota > Viridiplantae > Streptophyta > Magnoliopsida > Asparagales > Orchidaceae > Phalaenopsis > Phalaenopsis hybrid cultivar. Next base: position 175,248 of record JXCR01025002.1, read on the forward strand.
GTCCAGGCATAAAGAACATTGACTAATCCTATGCTTGGTTACTGATTCTGCGGCTAAATATTCTTTACCCTTTGGTCCAAGCATAAAGAACATTGACTAATCCTATCAAATAGGAGCATACCTATTCTGTACCCTATGGTCCAGGCATAAAGAACATTGACTAATCCTATGCTTGTTTACTGAATCTGCGGCTAGGCTGGGAGGATACCGGCTCTCACTTCGGAGCTCCCACGTTCCCCTCACCTGAGGGCTAACATCTACACTTCAGCACCCAAACGATAGGACCGAATTGGAGATTTTAGNATTTCGTAGTTCATAAGATATTATCGCATATACAACTAATCCAGAGATTAAACAACATTATATAAATAAATAAAGCCTAACCTTAACTCCTTGCTAATACCAGAATGAGAAGAGTAAGAAAATCCTGGAACAAAAACTTCCAACAGAGAGAGAGAGCTATCAACACTGTGTTTCTCCAAAATCTCCAAAGAAAAAAAATCGCACCCAAATGCTTCCCACAAAGGGGTATTTATAGGCGGGAAAATCCGTTACAATAAAGTGAACAACAGTTATGACCGGAGGAGAAGGTAAGCCACCACCAGAGAGGAATACGGTGACCAGAGAAACCAGAAGTAAGGCCATCGCTCAGCAGAGAAGAACAAAGGGCTAGGGTGTATTTCGGTCCCAAAAGAAAGCGGAGTGCATGTGAGAAGGATTAAAAAAAAATTATAAAATATCTTTTATATAAAAGAAAATTTTACCAAATACATTTTATTTTAAAGATAATGTTAAAAAAAGAATTTCGTGTGATTTGCTCGTGCACCACGCCCGAACAAAATGAGTGTCCTCCATAGCTAAAATTGACGTCCCGAACGCAACGACGCAGTTTGTTTCGTCATTCGGAATCATCCGGACAAATTCATCGTCGATCGCATCAAATTAACTTTGATTCGCGCGTGGTGCGATAAATGAAATTATTTTAACCTGATCGGAGCCGTTTAACGAGTGAATTGATGATCAGTCCTCGCCTAAATGACAACCATAGTCAAACACATCACTGGCTGTGGCAAATCAAATGTCACGTACGTCACGGGGTCCACATATGTCTTTTAAATTTCTATAGAAGCTCAATTTGAGTTTCAATATGTTGGTTTTTTCGATCGACTCAATCAAATGTTGAGGATTTGAAACCGTAAATATGAAACTGCAAGGAGTGAAGAAATGATTTGAGTTTCCAAGGGGTGTGAGTCCCAGTCTAGTCCTCTAAGAGAGTCAAAATAAGAAAATCTTAAGGCTAGATTCTAGGGTATCTAGAGAAGGGAAAATATGACCTAAAAAGTGAGGTCAACATCCATGTTCAAAACTTCTTTTTAATAATCTTTCAGTCATGTCATATTTTCATTTTCCCTTTATAGAGTTTTGCATTATCATATGCTTCATTTCTGATCTTCTCAAGTTCATTGAGCTGCAATAATCTTTTCTCACCAGCATCCTTTAAATTAAAATTAAATTCTTTAATAGCCCAAAATGCTTTATGCTCCAATTTTACTGGTAAATGACACATTTTTCCAAATTTAAGCCTATATGAGGATATTTCTATAGGAGTCTTATAAGCAGTTCTATATGCCCATAATGTGGTATCTAATCTAGCAGACCAATCCAATTTATAGGGATTTATAGCTTTTTCTAAAATTTGTTTAATTTCTCGATTTGATATCTCTGTTAGACCGCTAGTCTGATGATGATAAGCAATAAAGAATCTATGCATAATATCATATTTCTTAATTAATTTTTTGATTCTCTTATTCCTAANGGTAGATGATTTTAACTAAACCAGACCCTGTATTTTTTTTCCCTCCCAAAGTTTTTCCATATAAAAATTATGTTGTCTTGTCATACTATTTTTTTTCTATATGTGTGTAAGTTGGTTCTTTGTGTAACTGACCGCGACTTTATATATGCTTAAAAATATAAGATAAATATGGACGTAATAAATATTCAATAATTGTAAAGACACATTAATCAACACAAGTATACATATCGCTCATGTAATATAAAACTCTAATGAAGTCCTAGATATCGATCTCACAGGGAGTAAGTTTAGAATTACGAACTAAGATTTTAGAAAAAAACAATACTTTAATTACAACAACGAAGTTCAATTTGCTTATCTGTCACTAATAGGCAATTGAAAAAAATATTTAATTTTAATAACTATTAAATAATTAATGATACTAATGAAGGTTTAATTGTGATATTCAATATATAAGAAAACATCCTTCTCCTTGTCAAGAAATTATAGTGGAAATGATCTAATGTGAGTTCAATACGAAAAAACATCATTCTCCTTGTCAAGAAATTATAGCTAATGAGGTTTTTAATGTGATATTCAATATATAAGAAAGCATCTTTCTCCTTGTCAAGAAATTATAGTGAAGTTCAAATGTGATATTCAATATATAAGAAAACATCATTCTCCTTGTCAAGAAATTATAGTGAATGGAGGTTTAATTTGTGATATTCAATATCTAAGAAAGCATCCTTCTCCTTGTCAAGAAATTATATTGAATGGATTGAGGTTTTTAATGTGATATTCAATATATAAGAAAACATCCTTCTCCTTGTCAAGAAATTATAGTGAATGGACTGTGATATTCAATATATAAGAAATCATCCTTCTCCTTGTCAAGAAATTATAGTGAATGGATAAGTGAATCAGTTCTAAAATTATATTGAATCATTCTCCTTGTCAAGAAATTATAGTGAATGGATAAAGTGAATCAGTTCAAATTATATTGCGCCAAATAGGAGCATACCTATTCTTTACCCTTTGGTCCGGGCATAAAAAACATTGACTAATCATTTGGTCCAGGCATAAAGAACATTGACTAATCCTATGCTTGGTTACTGATTCTGCGGCTAAATATTCTTTACCCTTTGGTCCAAGCATAAAGAACATTGACTAATCCTATCAAATAGGAGCATACCTATTCTGTACCCTTTGGTCCAGGCATAAAGAACATTGACTAATCCTATGCTTCTTTACTGAATCTGCGGCTAGGCTGGGAGGATACCGGCTCTCACTTCGGAGCTCCCACGTTCCTTCGTCTGAGGGCTAACATCTACACTTCAGCACCCAAACGATAGGACCGAATTGGAGATTTTAGTCTGTCACTNCAAAAATATAGTTAATCAAATTTGGGTAAACACCTTCCAAAGTCTGGTGGTGTCAAATGTATGTTTATTGGGCTCCAATAGAGATTTATTGAATTTAAATCCATTATTAATCAATTAAATTAATGATGAGACAAATCAACTAAACCTCATCAAAACTTATTTAACTTACCTAAAAACCTCCTTAGGGTGGCACTGTAATTAACAGAATAATTACTATGGCCATTTGACCTAGTTGAGCTCAATTGGATCTTGACTCAACAATGACTCAATTGTGTGAACAAGAGTTGCCTTGGTTCAAACCAAATTTAATCGCAAATAAAATGAACATGAGATTGATTGAGCATATGAGGAACTTAAAGCTACTTNTAAAAATATAGTTAATCAAATTTGGGTAAACACCTTCCAAGGTCTAGTGGTGTCAAATTCATGTTTATTGGGCTCCAATAGAGATTTATTGAATTTAAATCCATTATTAATCAATTAAATTAATGATGAGACAAATCAACTAAACCTCATCAGAACTTATTTAACTTACCTAAAAACCTCCTTAGGGTGGCACTGTAATTAATAGAATAATTACTATGGACATTTGACCAAGTTGAGCTCAATTGGATCTTGACTCAACAATGACTCAATTGTGTGAACAAGAGTTGCCTTGATTCAAACCAAATTTAATCGCAAATAAAATGAACATGAGATTGATTGAGCATATGAGGAACTTAAAGCTACTTTGAGCTCATTATGCTAACCCATGTGCAATAAGAAGCCTAACTAAGCTATTGAATTCTAAACTAGCTAGTTCAATCCAGACTCTCATAAATAAAGTCTATCCAAGTTTTCTTATTGACTTTTGAGGTACGTGTCACATTGGGTTTGGCTAAAGGTGTGAATTATTTAGTCAAATTAATAATAAAAAATTGAACTGCATCGAGCAAAATTGGTTGATTTTGTTCGGTTTTAAAAATGTATTTTGGTATTGGTTCNGGCTATTGAATTTTAAATTAGCTAGTTCAATCCAGGCTCTCATAAATAAAGTCTATCCAAGTTTTCTTATTGACTTTTGAGGTACGTGTCACATTGGGTTTGGCTAAAGGTGTGAATTATTTAGTCAAATTAATAATAAAAAAATTGAACTGCATCGAGCAAAATTGGTTGATTTTGTTCGGTTTTAAAAATGTATTTTGGTATTGGTTCTTAAAACTTTAAAATTCTATTTTTTGATTATTGGTTCAGTTTTAATTTTATTTAAATCAAACAAACTGAAAGATCAAAAATTCAAAATTAAAGTGAGGATTCATAAAAGTAAATTGATATTATACATATAAGGTATGCAATGTATGATGTTTGCTCATAATTGGATTCCAACCAACAACTAATTTTTTGTTTGTTCTTAACCGAACTGTTTAAACTGAAATAATTTATACAAATCAGCCAAAGCTAACCCTAATTTTTTTTTAGATTTTCATTGGCTATGAGTGATCTCTAAGAAAATCTAAGGTAATTGTATCTTATTATTTTGGTATGCTTTGTATGCATTTAAGTCATAAATAAATCAATACAATTNAATACATATAAGGTATGCAATGTATGATGTTTGCTCATAATTGGATTCCAACCAACAACTAAATTTTTGTTTGTTCTTAACCGAACTGTTTAAAATGAAATAATTTATACAAATCAGCCAAAGTTAACCCTAATTTTTTTTGAGACTTTCATTGGTTATGACTGATCTCTAAAAAATTCTAAGGTAATTGTATCTTATTATTTTGGTATGCTTTGTATGCATTTAAGTCATAAATAAATCAATACAATTTTAAATGTCGCCTTGGATGACAATGAACATGAGATATGATTTATATGCTCCATACTTTTCATTAAATATAAGAGGCATTTACATACATTATACATATCACATAATTCTTATGCATTTGCATATCTTATATCTAAATTTTCATATTTACATGCACAATATTTAAATCTTTAACATCACATAAGAATTTTGGGATATGCATGCGAATTTTCCTAAATACAATTCTATCACTCATAATATGTGCATTTGGATGGTTTAAAATTATATATATATATATATATATATATATATNGCGGGGTCGATGGCGTCGTCGGCGCCCTAGTTTAATTCTTCACATTTTGATCGTTTTTGCTCCAAATTCGCTCATTTTTGTTTTTTTTTTGCTCCAATGATCTTAATTCATCATTCCTGCAACAAAACATAAAAAATACATTTCTTTAAAGTGCAATATCATCANCCGGGGTCGATGGCGTCGTCGGCGCCCCAATCAATTCTTCACATTTTGGTCATTTTTGCTCCAAATTCGCTCATTTTTGCATTTTTTTTTGCTCCAAATTTGCTCATTTTTGCATTTTTTTTGTTCCAATGATCTTAATTCATCATTCCTGCAACAAAACATAAAAAATACATTTCTTTAAAGTGCAATATCATCAAAAACAGTATAAAATAGGTATGAAAATCTCAAAATATTTTCCTCTGGTCCGTAACGGTAAGCCGTTAAATTATCACTCTACAACCATAAATTTTCTTACAAGCAACAATAAAAATTATTTTCTTATAATAATATAAAATGATATTTTCTTCGTCCCCAAAAAGAACAAACNGCGTTAAATTATCACTCTACAACCATAAATTTTCTTGCAAGCAACAATAAAAATTATTTTCTTATAATAATATAAAATGATATTTTCTTCGTCCCCAAAAAGAACAAACGAGAACATCAAAAGGACCAAGAGAATATTAGGTACTAATAAATATATCAAAAATTTCAACCCAAATTTAATTGAAATTTTAAATATCTAAACATATTTATAATATTTTTTTAATATTATAATTACATAACTATTACATACAATAAGT
>JXCR01025007.1:0-50989 GCA_002079205.1 Phalaenopsis hybrid cultivar
TTAATTCTTACCATCTCACAGTCAAGAGACAGGATATCATAAGGAGATGTACCAGCAGGAGCAGGAACAGTGGGGACAAAATCTACATCAAAGAAAAGATTACAAAAAGTCTGAACGAAATTGTGATAGTTTGTAAACTTTGTTTTTTATTAGTAAGAAGGGTTCACCCAGCTTTTCATTAAAAAAAAAATCTCTGAACAAGTTTAGTACTACCAACAAAATAAAGATTTGAATCACCTGGCTTACTGAAGCAATAACCATTGTCCTCCAACTCCTTCTTCGAAAGGGTGAAATATAAATACGGAAATGGTGAATCCTTTTGAGCCTTTTCTGCACAAGAACTACAATCTCAACAATTTAGGGCTCTAAATAACATTAAGTTGGATCACATACGTTTATTATTTTATACTTTTTATTTTAAATTTATTTACGTTTTGATTTGAAACAAAACATAAGATTTAATTAAGATAAGATTATTTTTAAAATACACTCAAAACACCTAAAAGTTATTTTTACTATTTTCAAAAACATGTTAATTTATTTTTAGAAATAAAAAATACTAATATGTAAAAAATATACTAAACAAAAATGTTTCTAAAAATAAAAGGAAAAATAAAAACAAAAACAAAAAGAACAAAATTGATCCCAAACAATCCCTTAGTAAATTGCTATCACCATGGGAAACATTGTAGGGAAGCTTTCTACTTCCAAAATTTGCCTCTAGAAGCTTATGAAGGTTTTAGAAAAGCCCTTTTGGTGAAAAAACACTTGAAAATCTGGTAACTACAAACTTGAAAGTTAGTAATGAAAATTCCTGCTTATGTATTAGCCTGCTATAGTTTGATAAGCTAGTTGATTTTTAATCGGTAATGCAGCAAGTGGGTATTAGGCATTGTGGCCAAGTTTTGATCATGAGTGTGTGCAACCCAGTAAGTAGATTGAAGTCGAACTCTTAAACATCGAGGCGCTTTTTGGAATAATGGTGGAATGTCATTAGAAACTCCAAAACTAAGTGTGCTCGTCTTGGAGCACTCCTAGGATGGTAACCTCCTGGGAAGTTAAACCAACTGAGCAACACCGTGAGCCAATAGGCCAAAGAGGACAATACCTTGATAGGTGAAAGTTTGGGTTGTCACAAATGGCAACAGAGCCTTACACTAACCGAAAGATGGGAACTAAATTTCATAAATAAAAAGGTGTCATGTCATAAGAGCCACCACTTGAACCTTAGATGGGACAAAATGCTATATGGTGGTAGCCATCTCTTGAATCTGTAGGGACCACCTCTAGAGTCTTACCTGCCTAGTGGATGATTATTGGTATAGAGCACTAATGAGGTTGTAAGATGCTTAAGTGGGGATGATTGTGAAACCTATTAATAAGTAGATTGAAGTCAAACACGTAAACATATTTTGATGTAACGGTGGAATTTCAGTAGAAACTCCAAAGTTTAGCATGCTCGTCTTGGAGCACTCCTAAGATGGGTGACCTCCTAGGAAGTTACACCAACTAGGCAAAATCGTGGGGCCACCAGGCCAAAGTAAACAAAACCTTGATGGGTGAGAGTTCGGGTTGTCACAGAGTGAAACTAGACAATGGCTACACAAGATTAGAAAAAAAGGAAGATTTACATCAAACCACTCAATTTTTATGTATTTATATATCTAACACACAAACTTCAATTTTTACATATATATATATATATATATACCACCTTACCTGTACATGAAAAGATATAATTCATTTTTTAAAAGTTAAAAGTGATGCTTTTGATGNTAATAGTCTACTGAGTACAAAGAAAATAATTCCAGATCGAGCGTTCAAAAATCTGGGTGGTGAAGTCGAAAGATTAATTGTTGTTCGGCAGTGGAAAAATTTCTGTTACTTTACTGCTGCGGCTGTTATTGGTATAGTCATGGAATTCTATGTCAATTTTAAGGAGACTTCTGATGACCACGTCTATGTTCGTGGTAAAATGGTTGAATTCACCTCGAGGAGGATTAATGTATTTTATCACTTGCGAGAAGCATTTCTCTGTAAGTACAACACATTCTCTGCTACAAACGAGGCTTTGGATGAAATTATTTCATTTCTTACTGATGGAAAAGGAGCTTGGAAAGTGAAGAATAACGTTGACGTAAATTTCCCTGCTTCTATGTTAAATGTAATATCCAAGGTCTGACATTACTTTATATCATCCAGAATGATACATACAAAACACCATAGTGAGGTTACTAAGGATAGAGCTATCCTAAACTTATGTATCCAACAGATGGGTAGTCTAGATTGGATCTAAAATCTATAGGAACATTCGTTCTATTACTATGAGTGAGACGACTAGTAGATTAGCACACTCTGCCCTCATTTTCACATTATGTGAGCAGCCAGAAGTTGATTTTAGAATTGATGAAGAAAGGATTGAGCCTCTTAAACCTATTGGACCAACAAACATTAAAACCTATGAATCCATGTTGGATGGAGAACCAGAAGTAGGAGTAAGGATATTTCTTCTACTTCTAGCACCCCTACTCTCCAGGAACTTATGGAACAAAAGATGATCCAGCAAGGAGATATTTTAAGGATGGAGAGCAGGATTGAAAATTTGGAGGTCAAGAATGCACATAATGATAATTTAACAAAGAAAAAGTTTAAATATGATGCTGCATATGATGATCTATGGTGAGATACATGAGGGGTAACCACTCAGTACAGTTTCCTAGTCATCCTATCTTTACCCCTTATCAGCAGCAAAACTTTGATATAAAAGAAGAAGAGGATGAGTGAAGATGTCTGTTTAGTCACAATTCTGATCCTTTATTTAGTTTATTGTTTGTTGCATTTTGTTGTTGTTGTTGTTGTTATTGTTTAGTTTGTTAAATGTGAAACTATGATTTGTATTGAATTGTGTTTTGAATTATAATCTGTAGAGATGTTGTTGATTTGAAATTTATTTTAATATTGTAATTTGTTTTTAGTACTTTGATGTATTTATTTTTAGTTATCTCTTTCTTAGCAAATGTTTTTATATATATTATGTGTTATTTAATGTTTTAAGTCTTGTAGTTTTCCATATTAGCACCTGTAATATTTCAAAGTTAAGTTTCAAAATCAAAACCTTCAACAAGTAAGACTTTTCTTTATGTATTAACTGTTTTTTTTTTCACCCTGTAATTTCAGTTTTTCATGCTTAATATTTTAAAATTTTAAGTTTGGGGGGAAAGAAAAATTCATTTTTAAAACAAAAAAACTTAATTTTATTTATCCTCAATGAGCTATATTTTAAATTTTTTAATTTAACATGACCTGTGGTAGTAAAACCTAACTTAGATAACTATATTTTTGTTTCGAAATATCTAATAAGCTTAAGTAAAAACTTTCAATAATAAATGTTAATTCTAGAGATTAAGGTATTTGGTATTTGGTAAGACTAGAATTTGTATTTTTGAAGTATTAAGAACCTTAGAGTTTCATGTAAGAAGAAAAGAATGAAACTTTATGAAAAATCTTTAAAAGCTAATATGAATTTATTAAGTGAAGGGATGTGAAAAGTTTTTAACTTTAAGAAAAGGATAGTGAATTTCAAAATCATTAAAGGCTATCCAGATATAGTAGTCCTCACATAAAAAAAAGTGAAAGGATTAGAAATTATCCTAAAAGAAAAGAAAAAAAGAAAGAATAATATATGAGAAAAAGTATGAGGAGATACCTAATAAAAAATTAGCTTCACTTAAATCAACTTAAGAAAGAACACTTGACTACATTCTCTAAACTTATATTTAAGTATTAGCATATTTATAAATGAAGTTTTCATGAATTTTTTTTCATATGGATATTATAACTGGTTTTAATATAACAATTTGCAATTTTCCTTAAAAAGAATAGATAATCAGAAATCTTAGACTTGACAGCTAGATATTCTTATACCTTTAGTATTAACTTGAGTTATTTTAATTTTTNAAGGACAGTGAATTTCAAAATCATTAAACGTTATCCAGATATAGTAATCCTCACATAAAAAAAGGTGAAAGGATTAAAAATTATCCTAAAAGAAAAGAATAAAAAAAGAATAATATGTGAGAAGAAGCATGAGGAGATACCTAATCAAAAATTGGTTTTACTTAAATCAACTTAAGGAAGAAGACTTGACTACATTCTCTAAACTTGTATTTAAGTATTAGCATATTTATAAATAAAGTTTTCATGAACTTTTGTTCATATGGATATTATAATTGGTTTTAATATAACAATTCGCAATTTTCCTTAAAAAGAATAGAGAATCAGAAATCTTAGACTTGACAGCTAGATATTCTTATACCTTTAGTATTAACTTGAGTTATTTTAAATTTTTCTTAAGTTATGCTATGATATTTAGTAAACCAAAATATGAAAATTTATAAGTTAAATTTATTACTATAAATCATATTTTTATGTAGTAAAGGAGTTACTTGCGAACAAGTAACATTTAAATTTGGGGTATTTGATGCACCAAAAATATATGCATTTTTATACCTATATTTTATACTCATTTTTTTGTATTGCACTTTAAAGAAAGGTAATTTTCATATTTTATTGTAGATTGATGATTTTTAGCATTTGAAGCAAAAAAGATGAAATTTAGAGTCAAAATTACGTTTTGGAAGAAAACTCAGTACCGACGGCACCAGCAAGAACGCCGACGGTGCCAGCATGAAGGAGTCCCGAGCAGCAGGGGCGCCGACAACGCCATTTGACAAAGAGCACATAAATTAATTCAGACCACAGGCGCCGACGGCGCCATCGTGGGCGCCGACAGGACTAATGTCAGTGCTGGGTGAATTTCTAGAAGATTNTATTTAGTAGACCAAAATATGAAAATTTATAAGTTAATTTTTTTACTATAAATCATATTTTTATGTAGTAAAGGAGTTACTTGAAAACAAGTAACATTTAAATTTGGGGTATTTGATGCACCAAAAATATATGCATTTTTATACCTATATTTTATACTCGTTTTTTTGTATTACACTTTAAAGAAATGTAATTTTCATATTTTATTGCAGATTGATGATTTTTAGCATTTGAAGCAAAAAGTATGGAATTTAGAGTCAAAATGACGTTTGGAAGAAAAACTCAGTACCGACGACACCAGCAAGAACTCCGACAGTGCCAGCATAAAAGAGTCCCGAACAGCAGGGGCGCCGACAGCGCCATTTGACAGAGAGCACATAAATTAATTCAGACCACAGGCGCCGACGGTGCCATCGTGGGCGTCGATGGTGCCAACATCAGTGTTGGTTGGGTGAATTTCTAGAAGATTCAATGAATTTAGGCACTTTTTTAAGAGTTATTGGATACACCTCTTAGAAAACCGACATTATGCTTTATTTAGAGCGATAATTGATTAGAAAAAGGGGGGCTAGTGTGTCATTGAGTCTTCTGAAGTGTTTCATTGTGTGTATTGTTTAGTGTGGTGAGTCTAAGTGTGATTTCTCCTAAGAGTTGTTAGAAAGGGAGAGAAGTGAGAAATTTCTTCTTCCTTACATCTTTGAAAAGAGAATCAAGAGTCTTATAAAGAAAGAAAGAGTTCAAGAAAGGCTACAAGTGATTTGCTTTGAGGAAAAGTTAAAGATAAGTAGTGTTTGTTTATTATTGTTGTATAAACTTTCTTTTATTTATGAAATTCGAATTTTGTCGTATCTTTCTTATGAGATCTAAGTAGTTTTCCTTCTCCCAACTGTGAGATATGGTGAAATAAAGAGATAATTTGGATGTGTCAATTTTAAAATATAAAATAAATTGTGATGATTTTTCACTCCATTCTTAAATTACTTTTCAATTTGGCCAATTGAAATGTTACATCTGTTGTGAAACATACCATCCCGAAAATGAAGTATGAGTTTTACAACAAAGTGAGAATCACATTCGATTCCATGGAGTGTTTAGTTCGTGAAATTGGGTGCAAATAAACAGGGAAATATATATTACTGAACGAAGAATTGGAGATTCTAGGGTAACAGACTAAAATCTCCAATTTGGTGTTAGTGTTTAAGAACTAAAGCGAGCGTTAGCCTTTAGGGGAAGGAAAGTGGGAGCTCTGGAGTGAGAGTCAGTATCCTCCTAGCCTAATCACGAATTTCGAGATTAAACCTGAGATTAGCCAACGATTCTATATAACACTTGACTAAAAGTAAAAAATTAAAATTGCTCCTACGAAGAATTGGAGATTCTAGGGTGATAGACTAAAATCTACAATTTGGTGTTAGTGTTTAAGAACTAAAGCGAGCGTTAGCCTTCAAGGGAAGGAAAGTGGGAGCTCTGGAATGAGAGTCAGTATCCTCCTAGACTAACCACGAATTTAGAGACTAAACATGAGATTAGTCAACGATTCTCTATAACACTTGACTAAAGGTAGAAAATTAAAATTGCTACTACTTAGCATAATACAAATTCAAACCATTTATCTCTCATTGAGCCAAAAATTCTTTATAGTGGGAAAGATACTTTCTCATATTAGATAACTTTATCACAAAAAAATAGTTTGGTAGTTATTGTTTAGTTTTGTTTTACAGTTTTACTAGTAGTTGATAATTTAGTTCTGATAGCACCTTAAATATTCGAAATTAGTGTAGTAGATTTTCTTTATTGTTGTGACTTTCCAAATTTAAATTTTCATTTCAAATTTAAACATTCCTCGTGAGATCGATATTTGAGGCTTAAACAGAAAGTCATGTATCACTTAATAATGATACATATACATGCGTAGAATTCCAACATAAATTGTTTCAATTTCTTAATCATAAAATAACGAACCAAGTTTTTGGCATCACTGCAAAGCGGGTCAACTTTATTAATTTTACAAAACTATAATTTCGGAGATTAGTACCTAAACTAATCTAGGCTTCTATACTATAACTAACTTGGAGTAAGTATGTGGCCCTTGTTTCGCTGTCTAAGTTAGATAACCTAAAGTTCATGTCGGTTCTACCTAGGTTCAATTTTCGGTCTTTATCTTGGTGTGTTTTAGAAATTTATTTGAAGCTTAATATTTACATTAATGTCTTATTTGAATCCTAAATTTGTCAGTCAAGTTGAGAAATTAAAGTTTTTTTTTTATGTTTTGAGTTATGCTTAAAAAATTGATTTTTGATATTTGTGGAAAAAACACCTTATGATAGGTTTTCACCTTTATTTTGGTTTTATGCATTTTTTTATTATTTTTGTTTCGAAACATGAAGAAACAAAGCATGGAACTATATGTGAAATGACACATGTAAAGTAGTACTTGGCCTTGGATTAGACTCTGGCTAGGTTTGAGCTGGGATATGCAAAGTTTTCAGCTTAAGTTAGCTCAGGATTGAGCCAAGGTATGTTATGAGATAGCTGGTTTGGGCCTATGCTGGCTCTAAACTAGCTCGGGTTATTTGATTTGAGTTGGCCCAGGGTGGTCTGGGTTAACCCGGGTTGACTTGAGTTTTACCCGGGTTAAGCAGGGTTGACCCGAGTTGGGTTAGATTTGGTTTAAGTTTGACCGAGTTGGGTTGGGTTAGATTTTGGTTTTGGTTAGGGTTTGGGTTAGACTGAGGTTGGATCAGATCTAGGGTTTAGGTTACGGTTTGAGTTAGTTGGGTCAGGTATAGGGTTTAGGTTACAGTTTGCGTTAGACCTAAATTAGTTTTAGGATTTAGGTCAAGTCTGAGTTGGGTCGAACCTGGATTAGGTTTAGGGTTTGGGTCAGATCTGAGTTGGGTCAAACCTGGATTAGGTTTAGGGTTTAGGTAAAACCTGGATTAGGTTTAGGGTTTGGGTCAGACCTGGGTTAGGTCAGGTTTACAGTTTAAGTTAGGGTTGGGGTTAAACTTGGATTACGTTTAGGATTTGGGTCAGCTCTAAGTTAGGTCATACCTAAATTAAGTTAAGCATTTGGGTCAGGTCAGGGCTGGGTCAGACTTTGGTTAGATTTAGGGTTTGGGTTAGCGTTTTAGCTAGACTTGAGCTGGGTTAGGTCTAGTGTTTGGGTTAGGCTTTGAACTAGACCTAGTGTTTGTGTTTGGGTTTTGTCTTAGTGAGTTTGGGTTAGGTTGGGTTCGAGTCGACTGGAGTCGAACCCAAACCAAGCCCAATCCAAGGCTATTGAGTTAATTAACCAAGCCTAAAATAAACTTATTTTTTTTTTGAATTAATATGCTTAAATTAAAGAAATGAAAAGAGAACTTACCGGGAGGGGAGGTTGATCGGAGGCTGAAGACTTTCTTCCCACTTCTTCCTCTATCAGTGAGAGGTGAGCAGTGAGCGGTGAAGAATGCCAAGTGAAGTCGCCTTCTGATTGTCGGAGACCCCCTTTTATACGTGCGGAAGGTGGTGGCAGACCCCTCGGAGCTGTCCGATAAGGTGGTGAGCAGACCGTCACGATCAATCCAACGGTTGAAGAGTCACGGATTGCTGGCGAGTGGCCATGCCAATGGCTGACATGAAAATGCTAAGGAACTTCTAGGCGCGGTCACGCCTGGCCTAGGTTTGACCAAGCCGAGGAACTTTCGGGTGTTGTCACGCCCAGGCCTAGTGTGAGCACGCCAGGCCAAAAAAAGCGTCAGATGCTTTATCAGCCAACTTACTACGCCGGACTAAAGGGTAATTTTCGTGCAAGTCCTATGTGACAAAAAAAGATGTCAACACCAAGGAACACCGGCTTCGTGCTTTTCCACTACTAAACACCCCAAATCCTCAATGACACCATCTAGGACAGCAACCACATTTGTTGTCTCTGCATTTTCGCACCTCCCCTCATTGCTATCAGCATCCTTTGTTGTCGCCACACCCGCCAGCCATTCCAATCCACCAAACCAACCTTCACCACCCATCCGATACACTTTAGTGGGGTTTGTTTGTTTATATTATTGTATTTTCCATCTAAATGTGTTTGGTTGTAATCACGTAATTACTTTGGAGTAATAAGAGTTGCTTTCCTATTATTGTTTTCAGTCAACTCAGGTATCATTATCATAAAAATAAACATTATCATCCTATTTTTTTCGGAACACTTCCAAGAAATCTTCAACGAGCTGCCCTTTTTTCGAGCTCAATAACTACAATATATTCAACTTATATGATAGATAAGGCCACTGCTATGTATACCCAATTGATAGTAATACCATCTAAAAGTAAATGTATTTCCTATTATGTCTCTACAGTTCTCCAGATCACCGCCCAATCCAGTAGTAACAAAGCCTTAAAATTTAGCATTATTATTCTGAAATATCAATGAGATGTTTGCGGTACCTTACAAAAAAAACACAATCCATTTCGTAATTTCCCTGGTATCTTTCCTGCATTTTAATTTAACTCAATACAAATCACACTGCATGAGATATATGAAGTCGGTATAAATCATAACACACATTCATAAATAAATAATTGAAGTAATAAAAATTTTAATATTATGTTTAATTGCCTCATTCGTTTCAAGTGGCTTGCTTTCCGAGTTTATGATTCCCATCAAATATATTTTATTTGCTTCTCTAAAGTCCTACATTTCAAACCCAATTGATAATTGTTCCTTCAATTTATTAATTTCACAAGTATTTGCTCTATCAACTAGCATATCATTCATATTTAAAGGAAAATGATGCAGCATTTATCAACTCGTTTAATGTAGTAATACTGACATGAATTTCACCTAATAAAGATTGCATAATGAATAAACCTACCAAAATTTAGGTACCACTAATGAAAAGCAAAAAAACTCAACAATTTCTATTTTTATTTAGTTTGCAAACAAAAGTTTCTTTTCCAAGAAATTCAAAACCAATAAGTTGATGGCTTTGAAAATCACCATACAAAAATATCATGACAAAATTGCTTAAAATACAATTGTTCAGCAACTAAAATAATTGACACCAATTTGAAGTGGCACACGAATCCACTAGAGAAAGAAAGTGATTGATTATCTGAGCATAAAGAAAGAATAATAATGTAGATAGTTAATGGCTCATGATCAAAAGCAAAATGAAAATATATAATTAGCATTTTTTTTTCATTTTATATGTTCTATGATTGAATGTAAGACTACATTTTGTATTTAAATTTTGAATTTCAAGAAGTTTGAATTTTCATACAATAGAATGTTATATAAATTAAATGTAAAATGTTCATTTGCTCGAAAAAAGCAAATGAAGCATCAGTCAAAATAAATTTGGAGGGGTTGGTGATGTCATCCACTGAAAATTCAAACAATGGTGCCCCCTTCTCTTTCCATCCCATTGTCAGTTGATCTTAGTATTTTAAAACTATTAACTTGTTGGAGAAATGAATGTAAATGATTGTTGTTGCTATAATAAACGAATTCAAGTCATTTCCAAACAAGGAACCAAATCAAAATTAGTCCCCTTAAACCCAGGCCACACAACAACATTAATTGAGAAGGAAATCATTTAATAAAATGAGAGAACAAAGCATTTAAAACTGTTTACTTTCTTTTGTTAAAATCCTTTTAGCACACCTATTTTTCTTTGGTTATTACTATCATTATACTCTTCGTTGATCATGAAAATCCATTTGTTTTATACTGCCCACTTTTTCTTCGATGGCTTAGTTAATGTCCAAGGAACATTTTAATACAAGGGTTCATCTCCTTTTACATTTCTAGCTTTCATTTGATAGGCTCTAGCATATATTACTTCTTTAAATCACTATGTTAATTCACATCAAATGGCAATAAATAATATATAGCAGCATTTAAGAATAATCTTAAATATTCTTCGAACTTTTCTCAAAGAGTGCTCAGATATCGTGATGTCTCAGTACTTTTTAGAATCACCTAACTACTTACAAATTATTTTTAAACATCTCCTCAAGATGAATATTTTAATCTAGAGGCTTGATTAGTGATGTTAATATACTTATTTTTATACATGATAGTTTATAAAATATAATAATTCTATTACTGGTGATCTTTTGATTTTGACCGTCCCAAATTTTACATATTTTGAGACGCTGTTACCTGCTATCATAAATCCATATTACGTAGGAATACAAAAAAAATTAAATAAGAAATGTGTACCTCCTTGTCATTCAAAATTCTTTTGATATTTTGTACACAAAGTGTTCTCTGTTGACCAAATATATATTAGCGCTCAAGGCATCCAACCAAAAATTATTGGACTATCCTACATCTAGAAGAATAATTTTTTTTACTTAGAATTTTGTTCAAGTGGTCAACAAACTTATTAAGCCATTGTGTTCCTAAAATTGTCCTTCACATAAAGACTTCACCACATATGTAAATTTTTATGAACTCTTTATGGCCATATTCTCCTACATTATCTAATATCAAGCATTACATATTTACATCATACACATTCTCAACCCAAAGTTTACATCTTATAAAGGATGCAAACAAAATTTTTTTTTCAAAAAAAGAAGTCATACACTTGGGTGGAGTCAATGATAAAAGAGGACCAACGAGGGATGCCATAGGGGATAATGCCCTTACATTACTATATATATATNAGTAGAAGGGTATGCCTTTCTCTCACAAGGAAAACGATATTATAATTTTATACTAAAAATTATACTTATCAAAAAAGACTTGTTAAAAAATTCAAGAACAATCATAGTATGGATACAACTATTACAAGTAGTGATTGTCGACGATCGTAGGTCAGCGGCTACAAAGGGTGACGGGGGGTAGTGGTTGTTGATGGCCGACAGCTACAAGGGTCGTTGGTCGATGATAGTTAGCGGATAAAGAGGTCGATGATTACTCGTAGAGTCTTCTCTTCAGATCAGACTCTAAAATTTTAGTTGTCCTTCCCTTCTCCCATCCCCTTAAGTGAAAAAGGTTTCCCATTTATAGCCTTTTGGGAAAGAGCATTTTGGTCTTGGCGCATAACTTCCCTAACCAGTTGATCGGACGGTCCAAACTGATCTCTTTTGATCTTAGGTAATTTTAAGGATTTTGGTGCTTTAATAACCTCAAAATTGAGTGATTTGAAGCTCATTAGATTCATCTAGTTAAGAAGCTTAATTCGACTATAAATATGTCAAATCTGAAGTTCATTTAAACATTCAATTGACGATCTAAAGCCTTCAAATATGCTTCACCAACTTGATCTGGGTTTGATTAGACTTGGATTGAGCTAATTTTGATATCATTAAGTTCATCTAGTCAAGACGATCATTTAGACTATAATCTTATTGAAATCGAGGCCCGGATGATCTTGAATTTGAATTTGAGAAATCCCTGATAAAAAATTGTTGATGACATATCAAGTACCAAGTTTATTTTACCAGTTTTATCTAACATGATTATATTTAACTATAAAACCACTTTTCGGCTAAAGCCCAAANCATTTCTCTGCTTTTTAGGTATACAGTCTTCTTAAAAAGAAAATCTTAAAACTTCAAATTTAATAGCTTATGCTCAAATTAGGAACTAAATCAATTATCATTATTTATTTCTATTGTTGTTCCAACTTTCCAGTGCCAAAACTAATATGTAGTATACCATTTTTATTACATAGTGCTATCATCATAACAACCCATGTTAACTTAAAAAGTTCAAAAATTGATCGTTATATTATACCTTAATTCATCGAGCAGTCTAATTGAGATCGATTTTCTAATCAGGCCTCATCATGTGAAGCTTCTATGTTGTCTTATCGGCAGTTATAATATGAACAACTACAATTCTAACAATATTTAAGGGCTCATCATCAACAAGATAGACTTTATAATATTTTTTGTTGAATAATTATGCAATATCTCTTTATGCATAATAGAATGAAAAGATGGACCTCTTAATCCATGACCCAAATTAATTACCATTATTTATTTCTATTGTTGCTTCCAATTTCCGGTGCCAAAACTCATATATAGTATGCCATTTTTATTCCATAGTACTATCATCATAACAACGCATGTTAACTTCAAAGTTCAAAAATTGATGGTTATCATATCTTAATTCACCAAGCAATCTAGTTGAGATCAAATTTCTATTCAGACCTCAAATATAGAACATCATGTGAATTTTCCAAGTTGTCTTATCAGCAGTAATAATTTGAAAATGCCAATTCAAACAATATTTTAAGGTCTCATCATCAACAAGAGTGACTTCATAATATTTTTTTGTTGAATAATTTTGCATTATCTCCTTATGCATAATAGAATGAAAAGATGTGCCTCCTAACGCATGATCCAATGAGTATTATCAGCACTTCAGATTAATCAACTTTGTTTCTCTTCTATTATAATATTCTCCAACTTTTCTTTCTGCTTTTGATTTTGTCTGCTTTCCATAAATAAGAAAACAATTTTTATGCACCCATTTTTTTCAAATTGCTAGCTTGTATTGCCGTGACCATCAGGCTAATTTCTCTTTAAACAGTTTTGTTGATGAGATTTGAATCTATTAGGTTGAATCTGCTGATATAGTTCTGTCCCTTCAATAATTAAAGTAAGAGCAGTCACTTAATTCTCATCTTTTAATGTACTTGTGTAGGATTGACTCTCAAACTTCATTGAAATTAATTTGATAAATTTATGGGAACTACTGATTTTCTTCACAACTCCAACTCCAGCCCTCCATGAGTAATCAAAAAAGAGTTGGGCACAAATTTTATCCTTAACGTTAAAATCAATCAATTTCAACTAACTTATGCTTAAATTGAATTATTTGTTATATTTTGCCATAGAGACTCCTTAAGTCAACCTATGATTAGATAAAATTCTCATTAGAAATATCTTCTATACAGCATATGGTTTCTCATACATATCTCATAAAGCTTTTGTAATCACTCCAACTATGATTTTATCATGAAGTCTGTTGAAAGCAGTAAGTGCTCAGCTTCAAACGCAAGTCTATACAAGAGATCCCAATCTTTTTAGTTCATTGTCAACTTTATAACTAAGAAAGGCACATGAAATCTGCTCTAGCGTAACTATTTAATTTGCATCTTTCAATGCCTCAAATAATTTCCATCGAAATTGTCAATCTCTACATTTCCATCCTTCATAGTCATTGCTCTTACTTTTCATATAGAATCTTACAACTGACTTCGATACTAGATTTAAGAAAAATAAATGTAAGAAAAAAAAAGTGAGGTAAAAAAGAAAGGTACAGAATCTCAACAAATATATTAAGTTAATATACTTGAAAAACATTAAATCACTTATTTCCATGATCTCAACAAGAAAACATTCCACAAAAATTGATAAGAGTGCATAAAATTTTTTCAAATAAACCTTTAAACATTAGAAAATTAATAATGACGAAGGAACAAATAATAATAGCATTTTATGGCACACCCAATTTTGTGTTGTCCACAACGCTTGTCGATAGCAACACCAAGTTTTCACTAACAACATCATCAAGCTTGCAATTAATTAAGACAATTCACAACAACAAAATTGAGTAGTCTCTCTCTCTCTCTCTCCTGCCCCGCCCAATCCTGGCAGAGTCAAAGTAACCCAATATACATGTGTATGTAGAAGGGTATGCCTTTCTCTCACAAGGAAAATGATATTATAATTTTATACTAAAAATTATACTTATAAAAAAAGACGTGTTAAAAAATTCAAGAACAATCATAGTATGGATACAACTGTTACAAGTAGTGATTGTCGACGATCGTAGGTCAACGGCTACAAAGGGTGACAGGGGGTAGTGGTTGTTGATGGCCGACAGCTACAATGGGTCGTTGGTCGATGATAGTTAGCGGATAAAGAGGTCGATGATTACTCGTAGAGTCTTCTCTTCAGATCAGACTCTAAAATTTTAGTTGTCCTTCCCATCAAGAAGGTTTCCCATTTATAGCCTTTTGGGAAAGAGCATTTTGGTCTTGGCGCCTAACTTCCCTGACCAGTTGATCGGATGGTCCAAACTGATCCCTTTTCATCTTAGGTAATTTTAAGGATTTTGGTGCTTTAATAACCTCAAAATTGAGTGATTTGAAGCTCATTAGATTCATCTAGTTAAGAAGCTTAATTCGACTATAAATATGTCAAATCTGAAGTTCATTTAAACATTCAATTGACGATCTAAAGCCTTCAAATATGCTTCACCAACTTGATTTGGGTTTGATTATACTTGGATTGAACTAATTTTGATATCATTAAGTTCATCTAGTCAAGACATCATTTTGACTATAATCTTATTGAAATCGAGGCTCAGATGATCTTGAATTTGAATTTGAGAAATCCCTTATAAAAAATGCACCAAAATTCGTGCTTAATAAAAAATTGTTGATGACATATCAAGTACGAAGTTTATTTTACCAGTTTTATCTAACATGATTATATTTAACTATAAAACCACTTTTCGGCTAAAGCCCAAATTAGGTGGGAAAGTAGCACTCATATTAGGAATTTCCATTTATAGTGATCTCATTTCATTTGAGTTTATCGCAAAACGGCGATGTTAACTGCATAGTTTTCTATGCCAAAGAAGAGAGATCTAAGATTTTCAAAGAACCAAAAGCTGATCACTTTCTCAAAACACAGATTAACATTAGTGTTGAATGTAATATTCAGTCCACGTGATTCAGAGAATACTACTGAAAAAAACAACATTTATGGTTTTTTTTTTTTGCAGGTGAAATTAATTTGAACAAAATTAAATTAAACTTCCTAATCTGCAAAAAAATCTATCTATTTAATTGTTAACCTTTTTTCCCATCAACTTTTGTTATTTTATAATCTAGCATTTAAACTCATGCTTCCAATTGATTGAGAAGTATANTGCAGGTGAAAGTAATTTGAACAGAATTAAATTAAACTTCCTAATCTGCAAAAAGTCTATCTATTTAATTGTTAACCTTTTTCCCATCAACTTTTGTTATTTTATAATCTAGCATTTAAACTCATGCTTCCAATTGATTGAGAAGTATAATAAATGAATTAAATATACAATGACAAAGTAATGAACTACAAAATTAAAATTATTGAAAATAAAGTGAAACAAATTAAGCACTAAAGTTTAGGGATTGATCATTAAGGGCCCGTTTGGGGCAGCTTATTTGGTGTGGTGCATTATGAAAACGTGTTCAGGGGCGTTTGTTTCATGTGTCACGGAGTTTACCCTAATAATCTGTAATGATATTTTATTAAACGAGGCCGCAGTTTGACTCCGTGACCCGCGTTCATTCGCATAATAGTTACCCCGCTGTCTTCGACCTCGTGCCTCTATCACGTCTCATCTGCCCTAGCGTCGATCGCTCTTGTGAAACTTTAGGTACTCTCTCTCGCGCCTCTATCTTTGTCACGCGTAGCGTTCCCTTTCTCCTCTTCCTCCTCTCTCCGATCTCTAGTTATTGTATTTATTATTGTGGTACTTTTTGATGGAATGGTTTTCTTCACGCGATTTTTGACTTCCTCTATTGATGGGGTTTTTGAGGTTTATTTGATGTTTTACTGATGAATGGATGAAATAGGGTGCTTGATTTGTTTAGGAGCATTGTTTCAGGTACCTTGGTTATAATTTCCTAAAATCAACATTCCATATTGTTTTTATTTTTCTTTGTTTTATCTTGAATCTGACAAATGGATGGAAGAGAGTGCTTCATTTGTAAATATTTTTGTAGTTAATCCTATGGTGATTTTTGATTGAATGGCTTTCTTCATATGTGTTTTGGATTTCTCTATTCATGGGGGTTTTTAGGTTGGTTTTGAATGTTTTACTGAGAATTTGAAGAATGGATGAAATAAGGGTGCTTGATTTGTTCAATAGCATTGTTTTGGGTGCTTTGGTGTACTTGGCACATTTGTTGCTCATGCTTGTTGGGTGAATTGTTCTTTCACTGGACTATAAATGAAATTGTATGAGGCTACAGGAAGAAATTTTTTTTGGTTCGAATGAACCTTTAAGAAACATCAGGGGATTGATTACCTGCTCTAGAGATGATTTCTTGTTCATCCGCATGATGGGGGTTCCTTAGATTTTTACCCATTAATTTTTCCTAAACTAATCAAATTTGATGGAAGAAGTGTGTTGAGTATGATGGTAGTTATGATGATTGTTATGAGACAATCTTGTCATACTTGAAGAGTTTTTCTGGGATATAGTGATGGTTGGATCACCACTCATTGTGACTTCATGTATATCATCCAGGTTGTTAGTGGCCTGTGTGTGTGTAGGGGAGGTAGTTGTTAGTGGGTTGTGGGTGTGTAAAGGAGGCAGTGTGGGTGTGTTGGTGGTGGTTAGGTGGGTGTTGGGGGGGCTGGTGGCGAAGGTGATGGTTGTGGGTACATGACTGTGGGTGTGTAGTGGTGGTGGTGGTAGGGGTGTGTATTAAGTGTGTGTTGGTGGTGGTGTGTAGGGAAGGTGACCGTTAGTGTGTAGGCGAGGTGACTGTCACTGGGTTGTGGGTGTGTTGGTTGTGATTGAGTGTGTTGGGGTGGCTAGTGGTAGAGGTGGTAAAGGTGGTAGTTGTGGGTGTGTGAGTGTGGGTGTGTAGTGTGGGTGCGGGTGTGTGGTGTGGGTGCGGGTGTGTGGTGGAAGTGTGTAGAGAAGGTGACTGTGGGTGGATTGTGGGTGTGCAGGGGAGGTCGCTGTGGTGTGTTGGTGGTGGTTGAATGTGTGTTGGGGTGGTTGGTGGTGGAGGTGGTGGCGGTGGGAGTGCAGTAATGGTGGTGGGTGTGTGTTGGGTGTGTGTTGGGCGTGTGTGGGCTGTGGGTGTATAGGGGTGGTGGTTGTTAGTAGGTCGTGGGTGTGTAGAGGAGGTGGTTGTGGGTGCTTAAGAATGACATCAAGAGAAATGTTAAAAATAACTATATACATTTTATCACATAATGAATCAATGAGGAGAGCAATGGAGCAATTCTGACATTCAATTGAGACAATTAACAGATATTTCACATGGGATTTGGAAGCTCGTCATTTTGTCGGCAAAGATTATTAAGTCAGAGGATCTAACATTCAAGACAACTCCAACAATGATTACAAATGATCGGCGGCATATGTCATTTTTAAGATAATTTTTTTTAGCATATTTCATTCAAACATCAAAATGTCTTGCGTGACTATTACAGTTTTATTTATCTGACAGAACTGTATTGGAGCGATTGACGAAACACATATGAATGATCAAGCATTTGAATTTCAAGTTGGTCAATCCATACCAAAGCCAGAGGCAGAGTCACAAGAAGATTACATCCAGGATGACAAAGGTGCGGCAAAAATGGTTAAGTTGCGAGAATGAATTACTGACGTCATTGTTTGATGTTGATTAAACGATTCTTATTTATTTTATCATATTCATATTTATTTTATGTTCCACGTATAATTAATATTTTATATATTGAATGTTTTGCGCTGTTTGTATTTATTTTTTCTCCTTTTTCGATTCATTTTCGTACTTATTGTGTGAGTTTGTGTGGTCTATGATGAGACGTTCAAGCTTGTGGGTTCTTCTGGATGGTTTGTTAGTTACTGTTGCTTGGTGTCATGTGAAATCATGATAAAAGCAACCAAGTTCCTCTTTCCTTTTTAATATTTGAGTTTTTAATATACTTCTGGATGGTCTGTTAGTCATTGTTGGTTAGTGTCACATGTGAAATTTTGATAAAGACAATCAAGTTTCACTTTTCTTTTTTGATGCTCAGGTTTTTGAGGTACTTCTGAATGATTTTTTTTTTAGTGGTATGAATATGTGACACATATGAACTTGGTATTAAGTTAGTTAAAGGCAACCAACAACCCCTATTTTTTAAGGACTATTGTAATCTTGTTATGACAAGTTCAGTGGGGTTGGTGTACTTAGTTTTTTCAGACATCACGTCCGCACAAAACCGTAATTGATTACTGCTTTTGTCAGTTTATAAAGTTCATGTTTATTTTATGTTTCATCGATTATTGAGATTTTAGATATTATAAATTCTATGTTGTTTGTAATTGTTTTTTCTCCTTTTTAGATTCTTTTTTTATTTTTTTGTGGGTTTGTGAGGTTTATGATGAGACATTCGACCTTGTGAATTCTCCTGTATGGCCTACCAGTCACTGTCACATGTGTAATCCCGATAAAGGCAACCAAGTTCCTCTCTTCTTTTCGAGAAACTTCTTGATGGTTTTTTTTTGTGATATGCATATGTGACACACACAAGCTTAATATTAAGTGAACTAAAGACAACCAAGAACCCTTTTTTATAAGGTTTGTTGTCTTCTTGTAATAACAGATTTGTTGGTTGGTATGTTCTCTAAAACCTAAAACCTGCAAACAATTGTAATTAATTACTTATTTTAGCAATCTCAACTTCTATTATGACTAATGGATTATTTTTTGAATCATTCAGAAAAGATGAGCTCCAAGATTTCAAGAATCTCCCGACGTGTGCTCTGTCACTGCAAACTACAGACTTCCCTACTAACATCAACATAACTACGGGAGCGTTCTACCGATGCCCAAGGGGCATCACGGAGAAGTGTGGCTTCTTCTTGTAAGCAAACAATCCGACAGATTCCACTGTCAATAATGATCGGGGTTGGATGGTATCCCTAGAGGATGACGTAGCTCGTAGCATACGTCGTCTACATTTCANTTGAAGCAAATTAAGCACTAAAGTTTGGGGATTGATCATTAAGGTCCCGTTTGGGGCAGTTTATTTGGTTTGGTGCATTATGAAAACGTGTGCAGGGGCGTTTGTTTCGTGTGTCACGGAGTTTACCATAATAATCTGTAACGATATTTTATTAAACGAGGCCGCAGTTTGACTCCGCAACCCGCGTTCGTTCGCATAATAGTTACCCCGCTGTCTTCGACCTCGTGCCTCTATCACGTCTCATCTGCCCTAGCATCAATCGCTCTTGTGAAACTTTAGGTACTCTCTCTCGCACCTCTATCTTTGTCACGTGTAGCGTTCCCTTTCTCCTCTTCCTACTCTCTCCGATCTCTAGTAATTGTATTTATTATTGTGGTACTCTTTGATGGAATGGTTTTCTTCACGCGATTTTTGACTTCCTCTATTGATGGGGTTTTTGAGGTTTATTTGATGNGTTGGGGTGGCTGGTGGTAGAGGTGGTAGTTGTGAGTGTGTGAGTGTGGGTGTGTAGTGTGGGTGCGGGTGTGTGGTAGAAGTGTGTAGAGAAGGTGGTTGTGGGTGGGCTGTGGGTGGGCAGGGGAGGTGGCTGTGGGTGTGTTGGTGGTGGTTGAATGTGTGTTGGGCTGGCTGGTGGTGGAGGTGGTGGAGGAGGTGCTTGTGGGAGTGCAGTAATGGTAGTGGGTGTGTTGGGTGTGTGTTGGTGGTGGTGTTGGCTGTGGATGTATAGGGGAGGTGTATAGGGGTGGTGGCTGTTAGTCGGTCGTGGGTGTGTAGAGGAGGTGGTTGTGGGTGCTTAAGAATGACATCAAGAGAAATGTTAAAAATAACCATATACATTTTATCACATAAAGAATCAATAAGGGGAGCAATGGAGCGATTCTGACATTCAATTGAGACAATTAGCAAATATTTTATAGTAGATTTGGAAGCTCGTCATTTTGTCGGCAAAGATTATTAAGTCAGAGGATCTAACATTCAAGACAACTCCAACAATGATTACAAATGACCCGCGGTATATGTCATTTTTAAGATAATTTTTTTTAGCAGATTTCATTTAGACGTCTAACTGTCTTGCGTGACTATTACAGCTTTATTTATCTGACAGAACTGTATTGGAGCGATTGACGAAACACATATGAATGATCAAGTATTTGAATTTCAAGTTGGCCAATCCATACCAAAGCCAGAGGTAGATTCACAAGAAGATTACATTCAGGATGACAAAAGTGCAGCAAAAATGGTTAAGTTGCAAGAATGGATTACTGACGTCATTGTTTGATGTTGATTAGACGATTCTTATTTATTTTATCATATTCATGTTTATTTTATGTTCCACGTATAATTAATATTTTAGATATTGAATGTTTTACGCTGTTTGTATTTGTTTTTTCTCCTTTTTCGATTCATTTTCGTACTTATTGTGTGAGTTTGTGTGGTCTATGATGAGACCTTCAAGCTTGTGGGTTCTTCTGGATGGTTTGTTAATTACTGTTGCTTTGTGTCATGTGAAATCATGATAAAAGTAATTAAGTTTCTCTTTCCTTTTCAATGCTTGGGTTTTTGATATACTTCCCTTCAAGCTTGTGGGTTCTTCTGGATGGTTTGTTAATTACTGTTGCTTTGTGTCATGTGAAATCATGATAAAAGTAATTAAGTTTCTCTTTCCTTTTCAATACTTGGGTTTTTGATATACTTCTGGATGGTCTGTTAGTCATTGTTGGTTGGTATCACATGTGAAATTCTGATAAAGTCAATCAAGTTTCTCTTTTATTTTTGATGCTCGGGTATTTGAGGTACTTCTGAATGGTTTTTTTTTTTAGTGGTATGCATATGTGACACATAGGAACTTGGTATTAAGTTAGTTAAAGGCAACCAACAACCCCTATTTTTTAAGGATTTTTGTCATCTTGTTATGACAAGTTCAGTGGGGTTTGTGTACTTTGTTTTTTCAGACATCACGTCCGCACAAAATCGTAATTGATTACTGCTTTTGTCAGTTTATAAAATTCATGTTTATTTTATGTTTCATCGATTATTGATATTTTAGATATTATAAGTTCTATGTTGTTTGTAATTGTTTTTTCTCCTTTTTCGATTCCTTTTTATTTTTTTGTGGGTTTGTGAGGTTTATGATGAGACATTCGACCTTGTGAGTTCTCCTGTATGGCCTACCAGTCGTTGTTGGTTGGTGTCACATGTGTAATCCGATAAAGGCAACCAAGTTCCTCTCTTCTTTTCGATGTCGGGGTTTTTGAGAAACTTCTTAATCGTTTTTTTTTGTGATATGCATATGTGACACACACGAGCTTAATATTAAGTGAACTAAAGATTCATTGTCTTTGTGATATGCAATGTATAAATTTTAAGATTGAGTGACACACATGAGCTTAATATTAAGTGAACTTAAGATTGGTTGTCTTTAGTTCACTTAATATTAAGCTCGTGTTGTCTTCATGTAAATTCTGTTATCCAACCATTATAAATTTTTTTATAAGGTCTGTTGTCTTCTTGTAATAACAGATTCGTTGGTTGGTATATTGTGTTCTCTAAGACCTCAAACCTGCAAACAATTGTAATTAATTACTTAATTTAGCAATCTCAACTTCTATTATGACTAATGGATTGTTTTTTGAATCATTCAAAAAAGATGAGCTCCAGGATTTCAGGAATGTCCCGACGTGTGCTCTGTCACTGCAAACTACAGACTTCCCTACTGACATCAACATAACTACGGGAGAGTTCTACAGATGCCCAAGAGGCATCAAGGAGAAGTGTGGCTTCTTCCTGTGAGCAAACAATCCGACAGATTCCACTGTCAATAATGATCAGAGTTGGATGGTAACCCTAGAGGATGACGTAGCTCGTGGCATACGTCGTCTGCATTTCAAAATTATTATTATCATATTTTTTATTGTAATTTTATTAGTTTTTTTCTTTTTCTAGCAATCTTGATACTCACTGTTAAGTGAGGCGTGCATCTTATTTTTTGTATTGTTCTGAAGTGATTTTTTGCATCTCAAGTATCAAAAATATTGTTACGGCAGTTCTGTTACAAACAATATTATTGCATTGGGGCACAATTGTGATTTATCCAGAAACAACTGTAAAACAGCTATTTTCCCACAGAACAAACAAAACAGTCAATAAATTTATCCGGATTAGATGCTTATCAGTAGCTTATTAATAAGCTGCAGCTGCCCCAAACAAATCATAATAGATAATTAAAACTATCATTAGAAGTTGGTTGGTTCATTGACATCTGCTATGCAATATTATGTTATTAGGAGATGTCAATTATTTGATTTGGTGGCATAATTAAATAACAAGTGATATATGTTATTTATGCCTATTTCAATGATGAAGGTAACTGATCCATAAGGCAACCCTTTCCAAACAACACCTAACTTGTAAAACGCACTCTGTGTAGGCTGCAATCATGAAGCAGTGTCAGGTTGTGAAATTGCTGAAACACTGATCCATAAGGCAACCCTTTCCAGTTTGGCCACATAGGCAATTCAGCTCTTATTGCTTAATCTCCAAGGCACCTAATAAGAGACAAACTTAAAGCATGAGATGCTCTTATTTTGACAAGCTTGTGACAAGTTAATATAAACATGCCAATTACATTCCACAAAATAAAAAACTATCACTCTGGCAATAAAACCAAGAGAAAGCGGAGGCTACCAAATTTTTTGTGTAGATCACAGGTCAGTCACTAATTAGAACTTCTAAAAAAAAGTTTAGAAATCCAAATGAGTATTGGCTCTATATTGAATTTTTATGGTAAACTGTGGCGATGATTTGATAAATATGTATAATAGCATACAAACCATTATTTTAACTTTTCTTCCCTAATATTTTCATATGAAACAGATAATAAACTCCCGTGCAAACAAATATAAAAACCCTTCAAAGTAGACCACGCTGAATCCACTAGATGCAAATCTATAAAAAAATTTGAGCCCACTTAAGGAAGTAAGCGAAGGTAAGAATCACCATAGAAAGATAGCAAGCCATTACATAGAAGAACAACATCAAATTGCAAAGCCAATTCCACGAACATTACCACTTGGTTTGAATTATGCTCTTCCGTGAACAAATTTCAAAATATAAGGAGAAAAAACCGAACTCCTACAGTCGCATGTCACATAGATCAGCACATCTAACGGAACTATTTCAAACATATCACAAGCCAGGTAGCTCAACTCTCTACACATGGACTATAAATTCAAAGGGTTGAAGCTTACCAGGCTTCAAATCACGATGAATTATTCCATGTGAGTGCAAACACTCCATTGCCCTTGCAATATCCAGCGCAAACCCGACAGCAACACGTCTATCCAAGCTCCGTGGTCTCAGGTTGATCAGGTACTTCCTGAGCGATCCCCCCAGCACGAGTTCAGTCACCACAACCATAACAGGTTCCTTGCAAGCTCCGATGAACTGCACATTAACACAATTTCCACAGCAAATCATCCAAATCCCCAAATTGAATCCATTAGCTCTCAAATTGCAAAGCCCAAACCTTCACAAGATTCTTGTGCTGAACTCTGGACAGGAGGTTCACCTCCCGCATGAACCTGGCCTCCCTCTTCCCCGCTTCCTCTGCTGTATCCCCTCTCTGCACAATCTTTACTGCAACATTCTGGTTCTTATACCTACAGAAAAAGAAGGCGAGATCAAGAAATCAGCTGGCCAAAGAAACTGGGATTTAAGAGCAGAACCCCGTCACAAAACCTACTTCCCCTCGTAGACCTTGCCGTGGGCACCCTCCCCAATCCTGGGGCCGACAAAGAGCAGCTTTGGATCGATCAGCCACTTTGGATCCAAATGGAGATCGTCCACGTTGAGGAAACCCCTCCCGGCCTCCATTTCTCAACCGCCGCGAAAGATCTACCATCTAGAAAGGCATCGAACCGTGAACATCAAGAACCAAAGAACGATCTTCAAAATGCAAAAATCGAACTTCTTGCTTGTTCAAATGTTATGGTTGGATAGCAGCACTTTTCAAGATTTATAGAATCGACGCTGCATCAGTATTAAAACACCAATGGATGGCAGGTTTTTGCTGTTCTCGGCGTAAGCGGCGGGAGCTTGAAAAGTAGGTAAGGAAAACAAGCGTCGGGGGTAGCAGAACCAGCAGCAGCAGCAGCAGGAGGTTCACTAGAACAACTTTGTCAATGAATTCAGAGAAAAGAGAGATACGGTAATAGGAGAGAGATCCGATCTGAGGGGATGTCGATGAAATCCGCTGGCCAAACTCATCCATATCAAGTCATGGATTTATTGCGTGTCTAGGAGTGAGATATCGATCACTTACTCTGAAGTTCCGGGGCTACTTAAACTAATTTTATTGAAGGATAATAAAAAAAAGAAAAAAAATATTACATTGGGAATTTAATGAAATTTAATCACTTGTAAATGACGGATCTATTGAATAAAATATGAAAAATTTTATATTTTAATGCATGACGCGATTTGATTCAATCAATTTTGTCGAAAATAAAATCCTTCCCGCCAAATAAATCTCTAATTTCTTCTAACTTCATTGGGTAGAGTTTTGCTGGGCAATTTTCTCAGTTACCCTCACTCTTCGGACGAGAAATATTGATAATGGAATCTGTAAAAAACAATGAGAAGTTTAAAATGAAGGTGATGGAATCTGAAAATAATGACGAGATATTTAAAATGAAGGTGATATATTGAAAATAATACTGAGAAGTTTGAAATGGAGGCAAGTTTAACTGCATTTGAAATTTTGACATTAATTTCTGGTATTATTGTTGTATTTATATGGTGTCATTGAAATATTTTTGTGGTGTTGTTGAGGTATTTTTGAAGTGTATTTTTATGGTGTTATTTTGATATTTGTGTGGTTTTATTGAAGTGTTGTTATGGTGTTATATGAGTGGTATTGTGACAATTTTGTGGTATTATTCGCCGGTGTTATTACGGTGTTGTTGCGGTATTATTGTGATATTATTTAGGTGTTATTTTAGTGGTATTGAGACGACTCTGTTGTGGTATTCGATTGGTGTTATAGGAGTCCTATTATGGTGTTATTTCGGTATTATTATGTAGTTATTCTGGTGTTATTAGAGTATTATTGAGTTTTATTGTGGTATTATTATAGTATTTTTGTGATGTTATTGAGGTGTTACTGCGGTATTATTATGGTGTTATTGAAATGTTGGCGACCTGTTATTTTGATGTTATTTGAGTGATATGGTGGTGGTTCTGTGGTGTTATTCGATTGGTGTTATCAAAGTGTTATTATGGTTTTATTGAGGTATTAGTATGGTATTATTCACATGTTATTATGGTTTTATTGTGGTGTTATTTTAATGATATTATGGCAACTATGTGGTAGTATTCGACAGGTGGCATTGCAATTTTATTATAGTGTTATTCTGATATTCTTGTTGTATTATTTATTTGTTATTGAGGTGTTTTTGAGGTGTTATTGCGGTGCTATTGCAGTATTTTTATAATAATATTGAGGTGTTAATAAGGTGTTACAGTGGCCTTATTTTGTTTTGATTGTGGTGGTTTTTAGTGGTGTTGTGATTGTGTTATTATTCGATTGTTGTTTTTGTGAAGTTTTTGTTATTTTTCTATTTATTGTTTTCGTGTCAAAAGAAGAATACATTATACTTCTTGAACAAAGTATCTTAATATATGAGTGGTAATAATTATTTTTCCCTTGCTATTAATTTTTTTTTTTTTTTTGTTGAGATTTCTGCAAGAAAATTTAGGAAATTAGAGTTATCAATTATAAGATTAAATACGACAAAAAAGTTTAGCTAGTCCTAATTCAAAACATATCTTGTCCTTTTAATATTAATAGATGAGAGTTCAACGACATATAAGGGTGCAATTCCAAAAGAAATATTCAAATTAATTTGAAAATTATATTTAAAATAAAAAATTAAAGCAATATTCTCTTGAAATTTAATCTTAATTAGTTGTTTTTATGCATATTACATTTAATTGTAAGAAATGGTTGATCATAAATCTTTAAAGCTCCAATAAAAAAAATTCATGCAATTGCATTTAATTGTTAAATAAATATTATTTTTCTAACATAATCAATTTTGCAAGAGAAAAAAAAACGTAAATGTGTAAGTGTGCAACTAAAAGAAGGTTAACAAAACAACAATTATACAATAAATGCTTATAACTAAAGTGATTCACCCAAAACCCATAGTAACATGAAAGTTTATTTAATAAAGCATTATTAAAATCATTGTTTTTTTTTTCTATCTTTTCATATTACCATTATCATATTCTTAAAAATATTTCATTACATGC
Organism: Phalaenopsis hybrid cultivar; assembly: GCA_002079205.1. Classification (NCBI taxonomy): domain Eukaryota; kingdom Viridiplantae; phylum Streptophyta; class Magnoliopsida; order Asparagales; family Orchidaceae; genus Phalaenopsis; species Phalaenopsis hybrid cultivar. The sequence goes on from JXCR01025007.1 coordinate 26,818, forward strand.
AATGTATTTGCAATCATGCATTCACTTGGCTTCAATAAAAACCCAAAAATTAGAAGCATCTATATTTGATGAAGTGGAAAATAATGTCAAATTTTAAGATTGATTAAAATAATTGACATTTTACTTTAATTGGTAAAATGCCGACGACTATCAGAGTTGTAACTTTGCAAAATTAAAGTCGAAGGAAAAAAACAAAAATTACATTAGATTAATTTTTTTGAAATATAACAAAGCCTTATTTTGAAAACTCTAACAAAGGTTGATATGTAAATAGTTTGAAATCTAAATATATCCCAATAGAGCATAAAATGTTTCCAGTCCTCTCACTAATTAGAAAATCATTCTACTTCTGATAAAATGAGATTTAAAGAGTTTAAGCTTAGTATTTTCTTTTGTACAGTTTGGCGGTCTTGGAGATATTTGTAATGATCCAATTGTAGACCGATTTGTACCGTTGTACTCATTGAATAAGAAGCATATGAGTTATATTGTGCTTATGCTCGTCATATTGGAATTACTATTTGAAAATACTATAATAATTTTTGGCCAAATTTGATGAATTTTAAGTTGAAGGGCTTTTTATGTGGTAAAGCTAATTTTAAAAAAGAGTTCAAGTTCGCCAACATGGTAAATTTTGAAATGTTGACATAAGAATTTGTTGTACAACAATGATTTGATGTGCAATTGATTTTCAGGGAAACTAGACAATTATAAAATCTATAGACACTCATAACCACTTCTTAGTGAACTCTGGTGATAAGCATCTCTATGTTCCAATAGAAAGAAAAGTGAAATAAATGTAAATGTGCTCGGATTGATGCAGAATCAACGATAAGAGCTATAGATGCATTTAAAAATCTTGCTGCAGAAGTCTGAGGAGTAGAGAATCTTTCATGTATGAAGAAAGATGCCTTAAATTTCATTTAACAAGGGAGAAGATCCACAAATGAAAATGGTGAAGCTAAGTCTCTATTACAATTGTTCACGGAGAGACAGATTGAGGATAATATGTTTGCGTGGGATTTCCAAATTGATGAGAGTGGTAAGTTGATGAGCTTTTTTGGAGTGATGACACATCCAGACTTGATTATGATTGCTTTGGGATGTAATTAATTTTGATATAGGTTGTAGACTGAATAAATATAATCTATGTTGTGTGATTTTTTTGTTGGTGTAAACCACCACTGACAAAATGCTCTATTCAAAGTTTTTTTTTGTCACATGAGACAATTGGCTTATTTAAATGGTTATTCAAAACATTTATTTGTATCATGGATGACAAGCATCCAATAACAATATTTACTGATCAGGATCAAGCAATGACAAGATCTATAGAAGATTCTCTGTCACATGCAAAACATAGATTTTGCCAGTGGCATATCTACAAGAAATTTTCTTCGCAGGTCCATTGTGGGGTGAGTAATAAGATAGTTAAAGACCTTTTCTACATATGCATGAGTAAATGTGACTCTGAAAAGGAGTTCGAACAAATTTGGTCTGTCATGATTGAGAAAGAACATCTACACGGCAACATTTGGCTAGATGATTTGTATAGCATTAGACATAAGTGATCAACAACCTTTAATAAAGAAATATTTAAAATGTGAATCTTATCAATACAATTAATTGAGTCTATAAATAATATTTATCATGGTATCTCCAAGTCAACAAGCTCTATTAACGATTATTTTTTGGGACTTAAAAATGTCATGAAAGCATGGAGATAAAATGAGAAAAACGAGGATTTCAAATGTTTCTAGTCCGTATTTATTCCCGTTATTAAAAGCAGCTTCGATAAATTTCTCCTATTACGAAGGTCTGTTCATGCAAAAATGGACATTTGTAACAATTATGAATATAAACAACTCAATAAGGCACAAATGTGGAATGTTAATTAAAGTGGCCTCATATTTCACACACACATTCAAAAGTTTGCATATCAAATTAGTACCAAAGCACAAGGAAGCAAATTTATGTGTAAGAAGTTCTTATAAATCTAACAATCAACTATTGTAAGAGAGTTTGGAATCATTAATAAAAAATTAGAGATAAATTCAATAAAGTGCAAGTTTTGTCATTGACATTGAGTAACATCAATGCAACATTTATAAGTTTTGAATGAGTCCATATCCAAAATTAAATTTTTTTATCATAATCTCATTAGCAATTAACAGCCCATTCTGCTCATCAGTCATCTCAGAATATTCATCATTTATAATATAGCTAGGCACAACAAATATAAGATGATTTCTCATCATTCTTTCTGAAAAGACCACCATTTCATGTAGAGGTTCCATTGTAACTCTCATCAACATTCAACTTAATATCTCCTTGGTGTTATCTACTATTCCTTTCTGTCTAGATATACCAATGACCTGACCCGCAACTGTGTTAGTATTTATATTTCTTAAATTTGTCAAAAAGTTGGACCAAATTATATTTAATGACTAGTGTGAATAAATGAAATTATTTGGAAAATAAATAATAAGTTTTCACATTAGGGGTACTACGCAAGCATACATATTGTTTCAAGTAATATAGGATTTTCTTTAAAAACTCTAGTATTGATCCCACGAGAAAAGCAAAAACTTTTAATATTGGCTTGCAAAACTCTATCTAAATTGTAGATAAATATTGTAGGAGATAATATCAAAATGTTGGCAACAGTTTAATACTTAATTTAAGCAGGAAGTAGCAACTAAATATAAAAGTTTAATAAAGTTAAAAAACTAATAAAGTATAAAAATGAGTTTGAATGTTATAAAAAGATCTTTGCCCTTGCAAAGTGATGTTAATCTGTGTAGGATTTGAATGACGAAAAGGTAAAATGTTGTATTGTGCCAAATAGGATCTTTCATATTCTTTACCACCTCTCGGTGCTAGCAAAGAACAATAGTTAATCTAGAGTTTTTCACCAGCTTGTGTAGTAGTACTAAGTAGATTATGACCTCTTACTTACAGATTACCCACTGTGCCCTCTCTATAGGATCTACTAGGGACGCTTACAATCCAAACTCAAAACTGAACTGATAAAAGAACCTAGTCTGTCATCCTAGAAACATCAATTCTACGCCCATAAAAAAATTATCTCCCTATCTATTTGCACTCCCCTCAGGTGATCGCAACGACTCTGCCCAAGTTGGAAATGCGGTACTCATTAGTTGGTGAAATTATAGCCCTTTCAGGTAATTATATTTTTTAGTAGATTTTAACAATACAAATGCTCAGTTTGCAAAGTCAATGAAGAACCGGTGAAAATACCATCACAATGTTTTAAAATAAAAAAAAAATCTTCAAATCATTCTCATCCCACAAGATTAACTACCAAATGCAAGGAGAAAGAAGGGAACTACTCGAAATTAATGAAGATAAAACAAACACACATGATTTGTATTGAAAGTCAAGTCTTACAACAAAACTTAAACACAAAAATAAGATACTTATCTTTATGTCTTCTCCCCAAGCAAATCCTGAAGTTTCCTTGAAACAATCTCCAAGCTCTTACAAAAAACAAATACTCTAACTCATACACTCACACACACAAACTCCTAAAAAGACTCTCTAAAGACTCATTTTTTGTCCAAAATTTGGTCTATTAATAGATAACTAAAAATCACAAAGGGTTACTTCAAGCACCCCTTCAAAAATTGGTCAAATCCAATGGATATTCTTGAAAATTGGTTACTGAGCTATATATAGTGTCAGTCTAGGGTGCTATAGTGCCCAACCCGCTCAATACCTGGTGCTATGACACTAAGGGTGGCTCTGTGGCACCATACAAATCTTCTATTTTTGCTATGCTTTGTACTTATTTTCTCTAAATGTCCATTCCATGTACCTAAAACCAAATACATTCAAAATACATTTCTTGAAAGTGAGATATCATAAAAAAATACATAAATTGAGCATGAAATGTACAAAAAAATAGGTAATTTTTAGGTGGATCAATTCCCTCAAACTTAAACGTTACTTATTCTCAATTAACTCTTTTTACTATATAAAAAGTTATAACTTATGGTTGTAAGATTTACTTAAAGAGTTCTATAGTATTTGTTCTATAAATGCAATAGTGAAACTTTAGAAAATTTTTTAATAACTCAAGTTAAAATTAAAATGTAAGAATATCTTATAGTCCAAGTTTAAGAGTTCTGATTTCTTATTCTATCGAAGAGTAATTGCAATTTGTCATACTAAGGATGCTTAAAAGAATTACAAGAAAGAGAATTTCATGAGAACTCTATTAGTAAGGATGCTAATACTTAAAAAAATAAGTTAAAAAAATGTAAATTAGTCCCTTCCCTTAAGATAATTTAAGTGAAGCTAATTTTTTATTAGGCATCTCCTCAAGCTTCTCCTCACTTTTTTTTTCTTTTTTGCTTTTCTTTCTCTTTTAATTCTTCTTTTCTTTTTCTTTCAGGATCATTTTCAATCCTTTCTTTTTGTTTTCATGTCATGTGAGGATTATTATATCTGAATAGCCTTTAATGATTTTGAACTTCACCATCTCCTTCTTAAAGTTAAAAATTTCCCACATTTTCTTACTTGATAAATGTGTATAAGCTTTAATAGAGTCTCAATTCTTTTTTTTACGCGTAAGAATCTAAGATCCTTAATATTTCAAAAAATATAATTTTCTTTACTTTCAGTAGTAAAAGAATAATCTTATACTCTTATACTAAATATCTTAATTCTAGAACTAACCTTTATAATAAAAAACTTTTACTTAAGTCTTTTATAACATTTATAGAATTAAAAATATAGTTATCTAAAGTTAACCCAACATACCACAAGCTATGTTAAAATAATTTTTATAAATATAGTTTAATGAGGATAAACAAGATTTAGTTTCAAAAAAGTTTTGCTACCGTCCCCAAAACTTAAAATTTTAATTAATTTAAAATAGTACAATTGATATTAAGCATGAAGAAAGAGAAAAAATTTAAAGTTTTAAACTGGTGTTGAGTAATAAAAAATCTAAAATTAGCATTTATAATAATAAAAGCACATGTTCTTGTAATTGAGAGAGTAACCAATACCTCCAGTAGTTCCTCCTCTTGAGGAAATAATCATATTCTTCTAAATGAGAGATCCAATGTCAATGGATTTCTTCATCTAAATGCAATAGTTCAAAGTGACTCTTTCTTGGGTTACCTCACTAAACTTATTAGTTGGAAGCAATCTACCAGCAATGAAATACTGCCAAGCATGAGAATGAACGTTAAGCTTTGAAAACAAAAATTTAACCTGGCGTCCATTCTTTATCTTCCAAACTCAAATTGACATTAGCTAAATATCCCATAATTTCATCAATTTCAGCATCAGTAGAATTAAACTCTGAATAAAAGTAAGAAGGGACATAATGTAGCATGTAAATATAATTGATACAAATAGGGTTGGTATCCATGTTTTGCTCTCTAACATAAACCAAATCATTAGATTCATCAAAAAGGTTGGCATAAAATTCTCGAACCATCAAAATCATAGCAACAACAGTGAAATAGCAGAAGTTCTCCCACTGTCGCTCAGTGATACACCTAAAATATATAGCATTTATGTACACATTTTTATATCTATTTTTTAGGATATTGCTCTTTAATAGAATGTATTTGTTTCCTTTTAGGTACAATTAAATGGATGAAAAATTATGAAATGAGTGAAAAAGGATGAAATTTGGAGCAAAAAGATGGTGTGAAAATGAACTGAGATGCCTAAGCACCCAGAACAGATGCTTAAGCACCAGGAGACAGAGAAAGTTGTGCCTAAGCACTGAAAACCTCGCGCTTACACGTCAGAGGTAGTGATGAAAATTCAATGAATTTGGATGAATTTCGAAGGGGTGTTTGAAACAACTCTTGGTGAAAATGTGGATTACAGTTAATGGGCACACAAATATATTGAAATGGCTTTTGTAAAGAGGCAACTCTTGGAAGATTCATTGAATGTGGACACATTTTGAAGAGATACTAAAACATCTATTGGAAAACTATTAAAAGGAGGACTTAGATTACATTAAAGGAGATAGGAGAGAGAGTAGATTAAAGGAAAAATAGAGAGAGATACAGGATAAGAGATAGAGAGATTTTAACCCTCTAGTTTTGGGCGACCAAACCTAGAGAGAATTGTAAGAGAAAGGAAGAGATTCAAAAGAGCTTCAAGAGTTTGGTGGAAAAGAATTTGAGATAAATTTTTATCTTTGTAACTCCATTTGGTTTTAATTTAAACTTCTTGTGTTTTTATATGATTTATACTTTTAAACTTAGATATTGTTGTGTTTTCTCCATGATTTATGAATAGTTTTCTTTATCCTTTTCCTTAAAATGATTAGTAATTTAGTGTTGGAAGGCAGTTTTGTGAAGTATTGATTTATAATGTTGGAATACATTGTGATGATTTAATCCTTGTACTTCATTTACTTATTGATTTAGTTAATTGAGATATTAAAATTTTGTTGTGAGAACATGTAAGATCCGAGTTGGTATTGTCTCAGTCAACTAATGGTAAACTCACATGAGTTTGTAGGGATGATAATGCAATTCATGTGGTTGAGTGCAAGTAAATATAAAAATAAACTTTGAAGGGTGTAGAGTTGGAGGACTTTATAGTACCAGACTAAAGCGCCTATTTGGTCTATTATTGTAGGTTTTGATATGAGAAGTTAGCCCCCACGTAGAGGGAGAAGAGGGAACTCTGGAGTGAGAGCTAGCATCTTCCCTTCCTAGCCCATCTTCAGGACTATTCAAAATTTAGATTAGCCAATGTTTTTTATAGTATCTCTAGTAAGGGTAAAGAATACTATTGCTCCTATTTAGCATAACACCGTTTAAATACTTTCATAACAGGATTCCTATAATTATTACTGATTCATGATAAGAAAAAAGATATTTTATTTGTATTCCTTTCATCTTACAAAAATCTAGTTAAATTTAGTTAATTAGTTACTTTATTTTTAATTATCAAAATTACCAAAAATAATTGAACTTTTATTCCTACTATAAGATCTATAGTTTGAGTAAGACTATTTTTTCAAAGTAGAGTTTGTTATCTAATTTTATTTCTTAAAAGTTTGTTGTTCTCCCTGTGGGTTTGATATTTAAGGGCTTAATAAAAAAGTTCTATATTACTTGATAACGATACGTATACTTGCGTAGTATCCTAATACTTAAATATAACAGTTGCACTCTTATTTGCTTCAGAATCAAGTTTTTGGCACCATTTTAAGAAAGAAATATAAAATATCAAGAATCTAACAGCACAATCATCGTAGTACCATCATACCAAAATGTGGGATCAATTTTTTGGACTCGTTGCTAGGGAGAATAAGAAAAATTTAGTAAATATTGAAGCAATCCTTAGAAAAACAAAATTTTTATTTATTAGAGAGCCTGATTTAAACTTTTAGATATATTATAGGAAAATCGTAGTGTTGTTTTTATATAAGTTCTTGTTTGTGTGATTTTATTTTATTTTATAGTAATGTTTGTGGAGTTTAGGTTCTCAAGGATTAGTACCCTATGATTCTGAATTAGAAAGAACTATTAGAAAATTAAAAAAAAGAAAAAATAAAGAAAAAATTCAAAAATTTCGAGAAAAGACAAACCAAGAAAATCAAAATATTGAAATTCATCAAGAATTTAAACCTTTAGAAGATTATGCAAACCCTACAGTAGATGAACTTCATTGAAGTATTCAAAAACATGTTATAATGACTAATTTATTTGATCTAAAACCTACTATTATTCAAAAGGTATCAAATAAAAGTTTGGAGGAGCACCAACTGAAGATCCAAATTTACATCTTACCAAATTTTTAGAATTGTGCTACATTTAAATATAATGGTATTTCAGATGATGCTATTAGACTTAGAATTTTTCCATTCTCACTGAAGGATAAGGCTAAGATATAGTTAAATTCATTAGCACCTGAATCTATCAGAACTTTGGGTGATTTAGCGCGGAAATTCCTTGCTAAATATTTTCCACCATAAAAAAAATGTGAAGCTTAGAAATGATATCACATCTTTTTGTCAGTTTGAAGGGGAATCAATTTATGAAGTGTGTGAATGATTTAAAAACCTCCTAAGAAAGTGTCCTCACCATGTTATACCAGATTGGTTAATATTTCAAACCTTTTATAATGGATTAGTTAGATCTCTTAGATCTATTATTGATGCCGCTGTTGGTGGTTCATTGATGTCAAAACTATTCCATGATGCATATTCTTTAACTGAAGAGTTGGCTACTAATAATTTTTAATGGTCTTCTGAGAGGTTAAATCCTAAGAAAGTATCCAATATTCATGAATCTGATTCTTTTGCAATGTTAGCAAATCAAGTTGCTACAAATTTAAGGAAGTTAGACCAATTTGGAAAGAAATTTTCTCAAACAATTTAAATGATTGAAGATAATTTATTAGGCCAAATAGTAGATTCTCAAACATCATTAGAAACTTTGAATGTTATAAATAATAAGCCAAATAACCCATATTATAACTATTATAACTCTGGTTGGAAAAACCATCCTAACTTTAACTAGAATAATAATAATTCAGGTGGTAATAATCAGTAATGGGGGAAAAACCAAGTAAACCCATTAAAAAACTAGAACAACTAAGGTAAAAACAATTATAGACTTACTTATCCTCCAATTTTTAATATTAATCCACAATTTAAGGAGAAGAAGTTGTTTATAGAAGAATGGTGTTACAATTGGGAAATTAGTTACAAAGTCAAGGAGCTACAATTAGAAATATTGAGAATCAACTGGGACAAATAGTAAATTCATTAAGTAATAGATCCCAAGAACACTTCTCAGTACTATAGAGGTAAATCCAAAAGTCTAGATTAAAAAGTAAGTAAAAGCGATTCCACTTAAAAGTGGAAGAGAGTTGGAAGGAAGAGTTCAAAAAGAGTTTGAAGTAGATAGAGAAGAAATTGAAGAGCCTAAAGAGGACAATTCAAAAGATTTGGAGAGACCTATTTCTCCACTAAAAATTGACTTAAAAAAGCCACCACCTCCATTTCCTTAGTAGTTGGATAAAAAATATTCAAAATTTATGGAAATCCTTAAAAAGCTTACGATTAATATTTTATTTGCTGAAGCATTAGAACAAATGCCCAGGTTTGTAAAATTTATGAAGAAAACTCTTAACAGAAAAAAAAAAGTTTGAAGATACTGAGACTGTTACACTTAGTGAGGAGTGCAGTGCTAAAATTCAGAAAAAGCTTACAAAAAAGCTTAAAGATCCTGGTAGTTTCACAATTTCATGTGTAAGAGGAGATAGATTTATGGGAATCCTTTATGTGATTTAGGTGCAAGCATTAACATATGCCCTACACCATTATCAATATTTAAAAGACTAGGATTAGTAAAAATATCCCTTGCTACTGTAACTTTGCAGTTAGCAGATAATTCAATAATATATCTTAAGGGAGTTATAAAAGATGTTTTAGTGAAAGTGGATCAATTTATCTATCATGTTGATTTCATTGTGCTAGATATGAAGGAAGATAAAGTGATATCTAGCATTTTGTGGAGACCTTTCCTAGCCACCGCAAGAGCAATGATAGATGTGCAGAAAGAGAAATTAACTATGCACGTCAATGATCAAACAATTACTTTTAATATTTCAAAATCGATGAAGTATCCTGCAAAAGGTAAAGATGGTGAATGTTACAGGATGAATGTAATAAGATATCTGAGTGAATGTCATTTCAATATAACTTATGAAGATAAATTTGAAATGAAAGAGTTAGAACACCTCAGTCTCTAATACAAATATAGTATTCTCCATCTTGTTGATCTTCTCCAATATCCCTTCAATACTAACGGCTAAGAAACCGTTATACATCTCCTTTGCAATTTGACTAATAAACTTCTTCCTTCTTTTTCAAATCCAACTCCCATGAAGACATTTTCCCTAAATCTCTCTCTTTCTTAGACTTTTAGGGCTAAAAAAAATCCGGGGTGAAATTCCTTCACAAGCCCCTTCTATTTATAGGCCTAATTCCCCCTCATAACTTCTAGACACGACTAGAAACTGCCAAGCACGTTTATTCCAACTAAATTGCAGTTATACCTTCTAAAAATCAAAATTTGCACATGTGATTAAATTGTCATGCTTAAGCACCGGATCTGGCGCTTAAGTGTCAAGCACCGGATCTGGCGCTTAAGCGTCAGTGCACATTTTTGCACCAGTCAACTTAACATCCAAATTCTCTTTCTAACATGTCTAGGTCAGTAAATAAAGTCTAAAAATCATTACTAACACATAATAAACTAACAAATACAACCCCAAATTTCTTAATCAGACTCAAAACAATAATCAAAGAAAAAACACATTGATAACTATGGGTTGTCTTCCACAAAGCGCTTGATTTTACGTCGTCAGCCCAACGTAACCAGTGCTCATTCTGATTGACCCAACATCATTCCATCATTATATTTATGTTGATCCCCTATATAATAAGCTTTCAGTCTATATCCATTGACTTTAAAAATTTTCTCAAAATTAGGATCTTTAATATCAACAACTCCATAAAGATAAACTTTTACCACAACAAATGGGCCCAACCACCTAGACTTGAGTTTGCCCGAAAATAATCTTAATCTTGCTTTATATAGCAAAACTTGTTGCCCTAGCTAAAAAAATTTAGTAAGAATCTTTCGATCATGCCACGTTTTCATCTTTTATTTATAAATCTTAGCACTCTCATAAGATTCATTCCCTATCTCTTCAAGCTCATTTAATTGTAACAATCTTTCTCACCAGCATCTTTTAAATTATAATTGAACTCTTTAATAGCCCAATATGCTTTATGCTCAAGTTTAACTGGTAAGTGGCAAGCTTTCCCAAATATTAGCCTATATGGGGACATTCCTATAGGAGTTTTATATGCAGTCCTATAAGCCCACAAAGCATAGTCAAGTTTGACTAACCAATCCATTTTTGTTGGATTCACAGAATTTTCCATAATTTTTTTAATTTCCTGATTGGATAATTCAGCCAAATCACTTGTCTTAGGATGATATGTAGTAGCAATCCTATGATTTATATGATAATTCTTTAATAACTTTTCCATAATGACATTTTTGAAATGACTTCCCCATCAGTAATGATAACTCTCGGCATCCCAAATCTACACAATATGTTCGTTTTCAAAAATTTTGTAACACTTTGAGCATCACATCAAGGTAAAGCAACATCTTTTATCCATTTGGATACATAGTCCACTGCTAACAGAATATATAAGTTTCCGAAAGATGGTATAAATGGTCCCATGAAATATAATCCCCAAACATCAAATATTTCAACTTCTAGCATATAATTGAGGGGCATCGCATTTCTTATAGAAATATTGCCTACACTTTGAAATCGATCACAAGTTTTGATATAAGCATTAACATCTCTAAAAATTGTAGGCCAATAGAATCATGATTATTTTGTACGTTGTTTTATGTCATTCCATAGGGTATAATATCACTAACAATAAAGTTTACAATATCGACATACCACGAAGCACGCCACTTATTAAGAGTGAATAATTTTTCATCTAGAATATGTTCATTAATTTATTTTTCAAAATAGAGTAGTTTTTTCTAACTCAAGCCTGGACAAAGGATCAACAATTTGATTTTCAATCCTCTTCCAATATACTATTTCAAAATCAAATTCTTGCGAAAGAAGAATCCATCTTATAAGTCTAGGTTTAACATCCTTATTTTTCATTAAATACTTAATAGCAGATGATCTGTATGCACTGCACAATGAGTTCCAATCAAATATGATCTAGATTTATCAAAAGTAAATACTATTGCTAATAACTCTTTTTCAGTAGTTGTATAATTAATTTGAGTATCATTAAGAGTTTTATTAGCATAGTAAATAACTTTGAAAATTTTATCATATCTTTGTCTTAAAACAACTTTAATAGCATAATCACTAGCATCACACATCAATTCAAAAGGTTTTCCCCAGTTTGGTGAAACTATAATTGGTGCAGTGATTAATTTTCTTTTAATAACTTGAAAGCTTTTAGGCATTCCTCATCAAATTTTAAAATTTCATCTTTCTCCAGTAAATGGCATAAAGGCTTAGCAATCTTTGAAAAGTCTTTAATATATTACATGTAGAATCCAACATGTCATACAAAGCTCCTAATTTCCCTTACATTTGTTGGATAAGGTAAATTAGCGATCACTTGAATTTTAGCAGGATCTACTTCCATACCATTTTTCTTGATATTTGATGACCTAATATAATTCCTCCTGCTACCATAAATTGACATTTTTCCTAATTAAGAACTAAATGATAACCTAATACAATTCGCTCCTGATACCATAAATTGGCATTTTTCCCAGTTAAGGACTAAATTTTTTTCTTCACAACGCTTAAGAACTTTGGATAAATGTTCTAAACATGAGTCAAATGAAGTTTCAAACACTTAAAAGTCATCAATGAATACTTCAATCCCTTTTTCAATTATATCACAAAAAATTGTGATCATACATCTTTGAAATGTAGTAGGGGCATTACATAAACCAAAGGGCATTCTTCTAAAAGCAAAAGTACCATAAGGACTGGTAAACGTTGTTTTCTCTTGATCATCGGGAGATATTTAAGTTTGGTGATAACCAATATATCCTTCTAGAAAACAAAAGAATTTATGCCCAGTTAGTCTATCCAACATTTTATCTAGAAAGGGTAATGGAAAATAATCTTTCCTAGTGGTAAGATTTAATTTTCTATAATCAATGCATATTTGCCACCCTAACTCATTATGCTCATTCACAATTAAAATTACCCCTCCTTTTTAAGGAACACAATGAATTGGACTAACCCATGCACTATCTGAAATAGAGTAGATAATTCCAGCATCTAACCACTTAAATATTCTTTCTTTACAGACTCTTTCATAACTAGATGTAATCTCCTTTGTGGATTAACCCTAGGTTTGTAGTTTTCTTTCAGATTAAATATATGCATACAAATTGAAGGATTGATTCCTTTAATATCAGCAATTATCCATCCGAAGGCTTTCTTATTTTTTCAGATTTTTCATCAGCTTTTCTTCTTCTTCTTTTATTAACTTTGAGGAAAGTATAATAGGTACAGTAGAGGAATCTCCTAAAAAGGCATATTTTAAATGGTCAGGAGGTAATTTTAACTCAAGTTCTGGAGGTTTTTCAATAGATGGACAAAATAATTTATCTTTGTCTATCGTGTCCAAAATTTCAAAACTTTCTTGAACATAACTTGAATTTTCTTAAAAAGGTTTACACAATGATCTAATTCCTCTTCTTGCCCATGCTTCAAATCTTTTTCTTCAGATTTTTCTTCATAAGTTGTCTTGAAATGAAATTCGCTCAGATATCTTATAACATCCATTCTATAGCATTCATCATCTTTACCTTTTGCAGGATATTTCATTNGTGCATGATGTCATTTTCGATTGCTCGGGAACTTTAAAAACAGGTTTTATGTGATTTAATTCTTATGAACTCTTGTCACATTTTGCTTGGTCGGCCTTGACAATATGATCGCGGTACAATTCAAAATGGGTATGCTAACACTTATTTTTTTGTCAAATAGGGAATTCAAACCACTTTAGTACACATGAAGGAGGAGATTCAAGGAAATAATGAAATCAACACTTCTACTTCTTCATTACTTTTGAAAGATCTTAAGAGGACAACTATGAGATACCTCTTGATCATAACCAAGAGTTTCAAACAGCTGCCAACAACTTCTTCTAAAGTGTGAGCATTAAGACAACAGTTCGAAGGCATTTTCTGCAGAAATTCCTGCTATAGAATTGTCTTCTATTGGAGAGGTATGATCCACCTGAAAATTATCTGTTTTTATGGTACATTTCATGATTATTTTATGTACATTTTTAATAATATTACAATTTACAGGAAGGTTATTTGCATGTTTTTGTCTTCAGGTACAAGAAATGGACTTTTAGCGAAGTGGAGAAAAAACTGTATCATTTGGAGTCAAATCGAGCAAAGAAGAAAATTCTGATCTGACACATTTTGATATGACTTTCTATGTTTAATATCCTTTACATTTATCACAATTTTTTGAATGAAATTACACTTTAAGGAAATGTTATTTTCCATGTCTATTTTGTAGGTATATCAATTTGCAGTGCAACGGAGCTAAAACAGGACAAAACGGAGTTGAACGGAGCAAAATGAGGTGAAATGGTGGAGATGACTGCAGGGTGGCGCCTAAGTGTCAATGACGACGAGAAAATGGCACCTAGGCGCTTGAAATGGTTGGAGACTGTTTTGGACAAGTTTTGGTGGTTCTAGGATGTTTTGGAAGGTTCTGGATGCCTATGCACGCCCCTTGGAGTGGTTAAATGAATCTACACACTTGGAGTGACTTTTGAACGAAGAGATATGTCTCTAGGAGTGAAAGTATGTGTATTTTGGATGAAGAGATGTGTCTCTTGAAGAAAGAAGGGGTTTCGCTTCTCTTTAAATAGAGAGGCTTGGCGCCTCTTATGACAAGGAGTTTTGAGAAGAAAATAGGAAGTGTTTTAGGAGGAGTTTGGCGTGAGTTTATGGAGATGTAGATTTTTCCATTTTCTGGAGAGATTGGTGAGGGATTTTGAGAGATATGAGTAAGAAAGAATGAGCGGCGCATGGACTGACATGAGACTTTGTTGGAGGGATTTTTTGTCTTTCTTTCATAGGCAAAAAACTAAGTATTGTGTTCTTCATTATCTTGTGATTGTTATAAACACTTTTTAGTTGATTTTCATTGATTTAAAAGAAGTTTTCCGTTGTGTTTTATCCATGCTTTATAAGTAGTTTTTTTTACTCTTTTCTTTTAATATGAAGTGGGGGCATGTGTAGGAAAATTTGTTTCATGATATAATTATTTTTATTTTCATGTGCTGAGTAATATCTCATTCGCTTCATTAACATAACTTAAGTAACAATATGTTATGTTAAAATCTGTTGTAAGTGAAACTAAGACTCGGGAGAGTAGTGATCTCGCAACTAGAGTGCAGTGCACTCACATTGTCTGGTTAATTATTGCAAAATAGTATGGGCGGCAATTCAACTGTTAAGGAAATATAATTCATGATTTGTTTCTATTAAACGTTTCCAGGTGACAGATAGTTGCATAAAACTAATAGAATACTAAGCATACATATATGCTCGAAAGAGGGTAGATAGATGTATGTTCCTTGTTGACACTTAGTTTATTACATAATTTTATTAATTCTTTTAATGCTTATGTCATTATCTTCATTTAACTTTTCTTTTGCAATGAATTGAATACATGCCTAAGAATTTAGAATTTCTTAGAAATTATCTTATTTTATAAATATGATGATATTTTTATCGGTTATTCATTTACTTTAGAAATTGACCACTTGTATTGTTAAAACCTGTTGAGGAACTTACAGACCCGAAAATGCTAAGATTTCTTAACTTGTATCATATTTTATCTTAGAAAGAGAAGTCGCGATCGTCCGAAAGGGGGATGCAAATAAATAGGGAGATAAAATTGATGGTCGTAAAATTGAAGATTTGATGGGCGTAAAATTTATGTTTCTAGAGTAACATACTAGATTTTTTTATCAATTGGTCTATAGATTGGAACTAAGGGTAGGTCCTATAGAGAGGGCACAGTGGACAAATTAGGGGTGAGATACTAGAACCTACCCAGCACTACTATACATGTCGACACCAACTTTAGATTAATCAATGTTATTTACACAATCGAAATAAGTAATTAATAGATATGCTCATATTTGTCACTGCAACATTTTATTTTAAACATTTCATTTCTATACATTATCTAGGTTAACGCACGAGACGGGTAGTCTTTAACATCTCGAATTTCTCTGAACCAATTAATCCACATAAGTTTACTTTAGAATTAATATTTGAATTTAGAAATAGTAGTTATCATTACATTTAATATTTGCATTTAGGAGTAGTTGCTAGATAAAACATCATCTTAATCCTGCCAACCTAAGACTTGATAGTAGTATACTAGGATTTTGCCTAAGGGCTTTCTTACCTCGCTTCTCTGTGGGATCGATATTTTGGGTTTTAAAAGATAACTCTATTTTACTTAAAATGATACGTATACTTGTGTAGTATCTTTAGTGTATAAATTATTTTCTAAATTTTAAAACATTTCAATTTTACACACTAGCAGCTAAACATAAATTCAGGTCAAAATTTTGGTCATCTTTTAAAAGTTAAATTACTGTGTAATTGCGGGGGTCAAGGTACAACATGCCATTGACATTGTGTCTAGTTCAGTCATCTCCAACACACCTGCATATAGGATATCTCCAAATAAGCACAAGGAACCTCAACGCCCCCGTGCGTCGTTCTGATTCGTGCGCCGTTCTGATTCTCTTAATTTCAAAGAAGGATGGGTTTGAAAATTCAGTGTTAGAAGATGGTTGGATCACCAAATTTAACCTACATGGAGATGGAGATTGGAGATTTCAACAACTACATCATTTTTCAAGGTCTCAAAGTTGGCTGCTCTTTAGAAATCAAATTTTAAAATTACTCAATGAGGGAACCTTAACAACCCGAGAGAATGTCACGAGAGCTTTAGTTTTATTTCAATTTATGTCTTGATATATGTTTTAGTTTGTCTACATTTTAGAATGACATGCTTGTAATTAGGAGAGTCTAACCACTATAAATAAAGCCAATTTTGTTTGGACAAGGTATGAAGAGAATCTTGACTGGTTGTAAGAACCTTTTACATATCGTTTCAGATTAATAATTGCATTCAATATCCTAAAATGGCGGCCAAGTGATGATTAGTCATCATTCCTTACAGTTAATGCATTCTTACCTTTTGTGAATTTTTTTATCCAAATTGTTTGCTGTATTCTGGATTTTCCGAAGTGTGAATTTATGTTTTATCTTGTTTTACCTTGTTTATGGTATAAACTTGAGACCTACAAATTATTTAACCAGCTGGATATCCTCTATAAAGAGTTCAAAATTGAACCAAATATGACATTTCAAAATTCAATATTTATCATTTCTACATAATCACATGGTCCATGATAGCTCAGAAAAAGGGCCAAAACATTAATATTTGAACCTAATCTGACATTTCGCAAGTTTATGGACCTATATTGATTCTCAAATAGACTAAAAATGTATCTCAGAAGAAACTTTAAATCGATGCATGGAGGGAGAAGGAAGACAGTGGTGCCCCCAACAGTTAACTAATCTTGCGAGGTGGCAAAAATGTTAGTTATGTGGTCAGAAAATAATTAAACAGCTTATCAAGGTGATTTTGGAATATCTATAACAAAGGTGAGTTTGGAATATATATAACACGCTCTATGTCCCCTCATAAAACTCTTCGCCATGTGACTAAAAAAAATGATACGGCATACAAGACATGGCCATCAATCAATGCAACCAAATATGCATTAACCTGAATAAAAGAAACTTAAAAACAATATTTCAAGCTACAATTTCAAATCTACGCATGTAGCACAGTACCAGGAACCAAAACTTGATTATGAACAGTAGTAGGAATCATCCCTATGGATAATAAGCTTGTAATTCATAAAATCATAAGATCACTCAACTTTTGCTGGTTTCTTCTTTGAATTATTTATAGGACGAATCTTCACGAAGACTTTTTCCAAATCCTGTAGAGGAGAATAACAATATCGTGAGACATAGTGGACTGAACTTAATCTTGCATAAAAAACATTAGCAGTTACGGCATAGCATGTAGTATGCAGCTTCGAACGGTGGCAATTCTAGATGCAGAAAGTAGTACTGAGCCCAACAAGTTTAGTTTCCCATGGATTTCCTGCTTGCTTTAAAGGTAGTAAGAATTGTATTTAAAAGTTAAGTCTATAACTCGAACCACGAAGAATGAAAATATGTATGTATTTATAAAATTGCTTCATGCCAGTCTCCATGCTGCTTTTTTCTATATAACTTTTTCCCAAAGAAATGACATGAAAAAAAGCATTTAAACTTTAACATTTCTTTACTGACTTAGCAAAAGACTACATACAGAACAGAGAGCTTTACTTATAGAAATGCATAATAGTGATACTCCTAATACCTACCAAGCATCCTATATTACTTCTCAGCTAACTACTCTATATAGCTATTAAGAAGTCCGTTATCCAGCACAAACATGCAAATAACTGGCCTTTCTTCAGTTATAATTATTTGAAAATATATATATATATGAAACTTTTATTATACAGTACCAAGTATGCCTATGTCCTTTTAAAGCATCCAACATTAATTTTACTAGTTCTATCCTTATTCAATTTTCCATCTTCCAATAGATGCTATGATAACACTTAAGAAAGATATTATTTTAGTAGGGCATAATGAATAGAATTCAATAAAGTAATAATTGGTTGAGTTCTGAAGCCTCATGTTTTTCCGATGGAAAAAATATGCTTAACAGAGTTAAACAAGAGTAAATCTTCATGGTAATGTCGCTACAAGGATAGAGGCGTTGAAAGGTACCCAATAATTGCAGCATTTCATTAAAGATGCTTTAAGCTTTATTATATTTTCCATTGCCTTACAGATTTTCATTTAAAAAAGAGGTGCGTCACATGCATCTATGAGAAATTAGAACTATAGTTCATAATCAACTATAACAAGTTTACAATGGTAACAACAGAACATAACCATCAATTAGGTGAAATTGTATGGCATTCTTATGTTTTGTGCTTTGATCTTCTAATCAGTACACTTTTTTTTTTTTTTTGCATAGGTTTTACCTATTTGCCAACATAAATGAACCAAAAAGGTGAAGCTTAGCTAACTAAAAAAAAATGCATAGTGGCTCATTTGGTTGGTTATGCACATAAAACATATTTTATAAATTGATGATTTCATTTTTACTAATATTGAATCTGAGAAAAAAGAAACTGAAAATTTTAAATTCATATTGATTTGTAACTACATCCAAACAAAAGATAAAAACTGATACTTCTTCAAAACAGGTTTTTTAATTTCAAGCAACCGATGTGACCCACATGAGATGCAAAGATAAATTAGGTCTTTATGCATTCTGAAAGCCATTGTAAATTTAAAATCCATATTGATTTTGAACAATATGGAAACTAATGAACTGGATAATTTCTCAAAACAAGGTTTCTAATTTCAAAGAACCATATAACCAAATAAATAAAAAAGAGTTCAGATACAATTCATCTTCGGATGCAACAATAAAAAAATTTTGTAAATGAAAATGTGATAGCACTAATCCTGATGAGTTCTAACAATCCATAAAAAAAGAGTACAATGAAGGAAGGCCCACCGACAAAAGATCATGAGACTCGCCCGTACTACCGAACGATGCTATCCGAGCCAAAGTCAGCATGGCAAAGCTGAACAAGTCATGAGGACAAAAAGAAGACTAAATGATTTGAACTCAAATCATTCAGTCAAGAACGAGACAAATAGGCATCCGAGCCAACCATTACGAGAAAACCAATTTGAGGGAGTATCCAGTTCCCAAGCATCTCCAACCATCCCAAAGGCTCCTCATCAGAGGTCAATGATCGATAGCTAGACAGACCCATATCAACAAAGCTTAGCCGACAAAGCTAATCTCATATGGTCGAGCGAATCTCAACCCAAAGCTAATAAGCTTTGTCAGATCGAGCCAAAGAACAATCAAGCAATAATTTCTTATATGTAAGAGATTATAAATATCCCAGTACGGACCCCTTTAGAGCAAGGATAAAAATGTAATACCATCATATTGTACCCTCTCAGGCTTACTGTTCATTATTGTTCACTTCTCTATCTCTCTCTCTCCCTCCCTTATTTATGTTATATTCTTTGGGTGTGCTTTACAGACAAATCAGGATTCAACATTCTAAAAGGTGCAGTAAGTGTGAATCATGTAACAAATAAGAAGATGAGTAGCCCAAGAAGAAGAAAGTCACAAAAGAGACATCGACAACATAGAATGCACCAGAGAGTTCGTAACTCAACAGATCCAAGAGTTGAAAGGATTAGATGTTGGACTTCATCCGAGATGCATTGGCCAAGGGAAGAGATCGGCACCCCCTAGAGAAAGGGTCGATGCCTAACGACCCCGCCCTTCCCCAACCATGGAAAGAGAAGGCAACTCCCAATATTCCGATAGTGTTAGGTCGGCACCAATCAACTAACATTGGCTTGGGAGTACTGATGCGCCCCAACAGCTCGAGAATGTGTTCTAGACAAATTTCATAGACCGAGCTCATAGAAAGATTTACGATCCTGACATCGAAGTCCTACAAAGGGAGGACTGATCCGACCGACCATAGCCTCATTTAAGTCGATCATGTGTATGCTAAGGATCACTAACGTACTGAAATGTCATCTTTTATTTACCACGCTGGAGAAGTCGACACTCATTTGGTTCAATGGATTACCAACGAGAGAGAGTAATCACATCGTTCGCCGATTTCAAGCGAATATTTGTAGTCCAATTTGCCAAGCGCCCAGAAGCCATAGTAAAACTCGCAGGCCCTCCTATAGATCCATCTGGGATAGAGAAAGAGCCTTCACTCATTCATCACAAATTTCTAGAATGAGATTTTGGAAGTGCAAGACCTAGAACTTATAGGTGCTCATGCCGCCTTAGCACAAGAACTGAAGGAAGGACCTTTTTGATACGTGTTGGACCTGCAGCGATCGAAAACACAAACCGAGTTGTTTGAATTGGCCAACAACTCCATATCAGCCAAGGAGTATAACTTCAACCCCATTTCCTCTGTAGTAGAATACTTCACCCATCGCTCGCAAAAGAGGGGCCAAAGGCAAAGAGTGGAAACCAAGACTTGGCTTGCATCCTTCCGCCTGCCCTTAATAAGAAGACACCCGGCCGCCCCGAGACCACAGGGCGATTGAAGAGGAAGTCAACCCTGGAATCCTGACCAACGACGGTCTTGATACAATCAGCACCCGCTGCCTAAACAAAAAAAACCCAAAACAATATTCTTTGTAAGTTTCAATGGACGAGATAGTGGAGGTCATACAAAATAAAGATTACTTCAAGAGAGCACCCGCGATGAATAATGTCGCTTATCTCAAGGACCCTAAGAAGTATTGTATACCATCGAGACCATAGGTGCAACACGGAGGAGTGTCGGCATCTTTGAGGCCTAATCGAAGAGCTGATCAATGACTAGAAACTAAAGAAGTTTGTGTTGCCAAGAGTGACGAGCCAAAGATAGGGGAAAGCTCAAGTGGAGGAAATATCAGACAAGCCAGTCCAAGCACAGAAAATTTGCATCGTTGGCATAATTCCCGCTATCTTTGGAGGGGGTGGAGACGCATCCCGCCGAGCTAGCCTGAAGAGGCTTCGATAAGGAGACTATGCACAGCTGCCCTCATGCTCAAATGCAACTCATATACTCCCATAGCTTTCATCAACAAAGATATGCCTCCTAAGGGTAACCCTTACAATGACGCTATCATCGTCACCTCATTAATCAACAACTACTAGATCGATCGCACGATCATAGATACATGCAACTCAGTGAACATCATGTTCAAGTTAGTGTCCGTTAAAATGGGTCTCGACAACGACCGATTGAGAGCTACGGTCGACCACTATGGTTTCTTTGGAGAGAAAATTGAAGCATTGGGAACCATCACTCTGCCAAAGCTGTGAAGTTTCTGGGCGACGAGAAGGTAATCATTATCTAAGACAATCTCAAGCAGTCTCGCACTTGTTACCCCTAGGTGGTCATAAGCATCCAACAAGAACCTCTCAAGCTCGACAACCTGTGAGAATAGGGTCTCATAATCAGTGAGATCACCCATTGATCCCGACAACCAAAGGTGGTATTGGTAATTTTTTCTAGTATGTGAAGGTTTTGATGCAGGCTACAAGGAGTCACTGATCGATACCCTCTAGAGCCACCGAAACATTTTTGTGTGGTTTGTCACAAAGATGCCCCAGATATCGATCAATGTCGCCTGTCACCGCCTCAATGTCAAGCCAATGACCAAAACTATGAAGCGCAAGATGAGGATATCGATAGTCACTATGATCGAACCGATCCGAGAGAAGGTTCAAAAGCTCATAGAGGCCAGCTACATCCGGAAGGTACAGTATCCAGTGTGGGTGTCAAACATTGTCATGGTACAAATGTTGAACATCAAGTGGAAGATGTGTGTAAACTTCACTAATTTAAACATCAATAGCCCAAAAGAAAGCCACCCCTTGTTGACCTCATTTTCGAATGAGGTCGTCACTTCTCTCCTTAGAGCCTAGGGTCTAGCTTTAGGCTTCTCTTGTTTAACCCTCCTAGAAGACTAGTACGGAACCCACGCCATTTAGAAAATTTGAGCCACCTCGTCACTCCTTCGAGTTTCGCATGAGCGGTCTCAAATCCTCGGCATTTCATTGAGTTGATTAGAATCGACACATGAAACTCGAGTCGAGTCCCTACATTAATAGGAGCAGCCCCTAAGAAACCTCTTGGCGACCCGAACGCTCGATAACGCCGCATTTTTGCGCACGCATCGCTCCCCGCATAATTTTGGCTTAAATTGACTTTAGCTAGGAAGGACATTCATATCTGTATAGTTAAGCGCATAAGCAACTAGCACAAATAACGATGCACTTTTTTAGCGGTGCGTGGGCCCGGGCTTAACCCAGGTTTGACTCAGGTTCGATTCAAGCTGGACACAGGCTAGGCTCCAGCTCCCCTGAATTTGAAATTCAAATTTCAAAATTCAAATGAATTATTTAATTTTTTGTCTTAATTAAAATTAAATCAGGTGTTAATATCTTCCATTTAATCCTCCCCTGCATTTGGAAATTATTAATTTCCCCGTCAATTGCTTCCAGAGTAACGGCTATTGACCCCGCTCCAATTCTAAAGGGAAAGGATCACTTCTTCCTTCGCATTCTCCCTCCTCTGCCTCTCCGAAGCTCCTGTTCATCTTCCTTTGTTCGCCAAACCCCTGCACGCTCGTCTCTCCTTCCTCTGCATCGAACGAAACCCCCGCTCGACTCCTATTTTCCCCCTCACGTGTGAACCGAACTCGCGCGATCGAAGCTCACTCGACCACCTCGCTTCTTCCTCGCACGACAGAAGCCTCCTCTGCTGTCCTGCTCCTCTGCAACTCGATCGTAGCTCCCGATAAAAGCTCCCGCTCGCTTCTCCTCTGTGCGACGGGACTCGTGCTCGAACAAACTCCCTCCTTCCTCCGCACCGAGCCCCTCACATGCTCGTCTTTTCCTCGCTCGATCGAACAGTCCTGTTCGTCTCCCCCGCTCCTGTTGCGCCTCTCCCTCACGACCAGAAGACCGAACGCCCTCCTCCGCTCGCTCGCTCATCTTCTTCGACTCGATCGCATCCCCAGCCGAAGCTCCTGCTCGCCTCTACTCTCTCAGCTGAACTCTTCTTTTGACCGAACGCCTCCTCTGCGACTGAAACCCTCATTCGTTCAGCTCGCCCACTCGAGACTCTTCCCCGCTCGAATCGCGCCTCACTCCCTCGCGACACTCGCGACAGATCCCGCTCGCCTCTCAGCATCCAAAATCCTTGCGAGCTCTCTACTTCTCAGCACACGATCTTCCTCCGACGACATCTTCCACCGGTAGCCGGCCAACTCACATTTTTTTTGTTTTATCCAGCTAACTGCAAGTTTCCTCCCATTCGCAAAGGTAGGCTTCTTCCCCCTTCCTCCATCGGCACGAGCAGCTTTTCTGCATCTTCTCTTCTTGGGCTTCAAGGTATGCAATTAAATTTCTCTGCTTACAAAGTTACAGAAAGTTGTCTTTGTTCCAATTATGGCGCATGTGCTTTGCTTCGGCCATACATTTTCTCGGATATTTTATTGTCGTAATTGACTGGCTGTAACTTACGAATTTATTCATGCCTTTTATCAGCACATAAATATATATATATATATATATATATATATATATAAGAAACACTCTTATTATAAGGAAATTACTTTAGTCTTACATTATTATATAATTTAATCAATGAGTGGATGATGCGTATAACGTCAACCTCATACCTTTCTGGCATAAATCAGAAACGCTACAAACGAAGTAGCTGGTACATACTGGAGAGTAATGTGATCAATCCCTCCTGAAAATTGAGCTCCTGGAGAAGCCGTGCAATTATTGAAGCCTAATACGTCTACGGTGACCACGTTGT
>JXCR01025007.1:59393-77967 GCA_002079205.1 Phalaenopsis hybrid cultivar
TAACTTCAGTTATCTATGATGTAATTAACTATAAGGGCTTGCCCTTATAGGAAGCTTTTCCCGAGCCCAGCATAATATAAACCCTATTTAATTCCTTATATTAAATAGGGGAACTTTTCGGCCAATACATTGGTTTCGCAGACAAAATAAATGTCATAATTTTCTTTATTTTATTTGATTGAGCCTCACCCTCAACTTTTGTGTTCATCCTTCGAGATAGATACAGGATTTGAGGTAAAAAGCTCTTTCATCTAAACTATGAAAATTATAGGGTCAGTTTGACTTCATCTTTTTCAAAACTAAAATTAAAAAAAAAAACGTCCTTCCGAAGCGCAACAGGATTTCAATTCTGATGACCAACAGCTTCTTACGAGCAAACCCCACACCAAAACTAGTGCCGACAGTTAATTTAAGTAAGTTCCAGATACCACTAGTCCAGCAGTCAAAAACCAATAGATTAGTGTTAGGTAAAGCATTCGGTAAGCTAGTGTGATGGGAGATCCCTCATTAATCATGGCAGAAAGAGATGCAACCATTCCTAACATCCCAAAACATAAAATGAGAAGCCACATCCCAACTAGAAATTATAGCCTTCCAAAGTTTAGAATCCCCCGCCTTCCATGCAATAGTAGAAGGATGAAAGAATTTACAATACTTTTGGTGCATGAATTGAGCCCATAAAGACTCCCCATACAAAATTTAAACAAAATTTTGCACATATTAATATCAATAATCTGTTGCATTGTTTTAAAGTCAAGCCCTCTAGCAGAAAGATGCCCACTATTGTGCTGCAATCTATTCACAATGATCTTACTCATCACATTAGAAATAACAGTAGTGAGAGAGAGAGGTCGGAAGTTATCCCATGAAATCTTATCATTACCTATAGGTATAAGCGCAATAAAGGCAGAGTTGAAGTATTTACTGGGATTATCACCAAGGAAGAAACTTTGAATAGCAAGAATTATCTCCTTTTTAATAACATCCCAAGAAGGAGTGTGGAAGGAGGAGGAGAAGCCATCACGACCAGGGGCTTTGTTGGGTAAAATATACTTAAAAGCAACAAGTATTTCCTGTTCATTAGGAGGATGAGTTAAATAAAGGCTATTAATGTAAGTATGATCATCAACAAAGAGGGAAGGATCCACAGGAGTAACATGCATAGTGGATTGAAATAGCTCAGTGAAATAATTAACAGCACTTTCCCCGATATCTTCTGTGCTAGTTAATATTTTCCCATTCCCATTTTTAATTTTCAAAATACTATTAATGTTTCTTTTATGATTTAATGTGGCATGAAAGTACTTTGTGTTTCTATCCCCTGCAATAAAGGATATATCATTTTCTTTCTAGTGAAGAAATTTTTCTTTGAATGCTATAGCATACATTAAAGAGATATGAGCCTGTGAAACAATATCCATCAATTCAAGAGAGCAAATAAGTTGAGCTTCCAAAGAATCAACAATATTTTGAGCATCCAACACTTTTTTATCGACATGACCAAAAACCTGATAGTTCCATTTAGTGAGATGAGCAGCAATCTTTTTGTGCAATTACCACAAAACAAACCATGAGGTCCCAGCTCCCTCATACTGCCAAACCTATTTCACGATGTTTAAAAAGGTTTCATGAGAAGTCCAAACATTAAGAAACTTGAATCTAGTTATGCTCGGTTTAGCTATAAACACCAAAGTAAGCGAAATGAGATTGTGATTTGATGTAGCATAGCTCAATTGCTAAACCTAACAAATAAGGAAATTGCTTAAAAATTTTGAGTTTCCCAAATAACGATCCAGCCTTTGATAAAGAAAACCCCTCCTCCATGTGTATGGAGAGCCCAAATATCCCAAGTCAAAGAGACCTGCACTAGAAAGTGAGGTAGAAAACTTGTTAATAAGAGCAGTGTCACAATGTCAACCCCTTTTTTTCTCCATAGGTTTCATAATCATATTAAAATCTCCCCTAACAACTAGTTTTCATTAATAATACTTCCCATGAGCTTAAGTTTTTGCTAAAAACTTATCCTACAGCTGAGAACTAGCATAAACAAAAGTGCCCCACCTTCAAAAATCTTCAAATTTGATATGTGTTAAAACATATCACTCATCTTCTTCAATAATGGAAAGAGTGACAGAATGCTTCCAAAAAATCCAAATTGTATTATTGAGGTTGCAATAGTAACGATATCCATTGACATGAATCAATAGCTCTAAAATAGCAAAAATGAGAAGCTTATGAACCCTACTAAGATGTTTGAGTCTATTAAGGGAGTTAGGTCTGCCACTCCCTTAATATTCTAAACCAAAATGTTAAACATGATGATGTAAGCTAGTCCTTCTAGTAGATCTAGTAGGGTTGACTAACTGCTCCCCATAAGAGTAACAAATACCTTCTTGAATGTAATTTCTAGCATTGAGAATTGAAAGCTCCTTATTTTGTTTAGCCTTTTTTCTTGAATGTTTTTGGACCTTCCACTCATTATCTGAAGTTTTGGAAGCAAGCTGTAAGGAATTCTTTGTAGCAACAATGGAGCTGGAGAGAAGAGAAGGCCCATAGTTTTCCAAATTATTATCTGGAACAGGAGTAACCGTAGGTAGGGTATTAGGTGTGGATTCTTCCACAGGCTTCGTAGTAGAAATATTCTCGTTACGTACATTACAATCATCAGTTAAAGCTTGTTGAGGGAGCACATCCATAAGAGTGGGTGGAGTCTCGTTTCCCAAATTTTCCAGATTTGAATTAGTAGTATGCATTGAAGGGGTTACCACTAAATCAGATTCATTTTCAATAGTAGGTGAAATGTCATGATGAATAGTATGATTGTGGATTTCAGGGATACTAGTGGGTGGAAGGGTGTGAGAAGTTTAAGATGAGGGTTCAATTTATATCATGATGAAGTTTGTTGCCCAAACATAGAACAATGAGTGCAATAGGGAGAATGTCTTTCGATTTCTACTTGTTGCCAATATAACTAATGCTACGACCCTATCCAAACCTCATTGCAAAATGGTTGAGTTATGTCTCTTTCTACAAGAATGCGAGCTTAAGATGGTCTCAAAAAAGTGTAAGTAGAACTATCCATTTTCAAAGGCTTACCATAAGTTATCGCAAGAGAGAAAAGTATCTCCTGATTAAATAGATTTAATTTAAGCCCTGGAAAACAAATCCAAACCGGTATGATGGGCAATTCAGATTTGGGGTTAAAATTAATAGAGCATTTCAAAAATTTCATCACACAGTTTTCTATTCACAAAAATCTTTTTGCAAAGAGACGAGTGTAATCCTCATCATTAGCAAGTTGTATTAAGATGTGCCTTCCGTATAGAATTCTTACCATCCACCAACCTTTTAATTTTAGCATTTCAATTCTTTCCAAATCAGATCAACCTTTGGATTGCCATACATAAATTTACCAACAAAGGCCAAATGACAAGAGGAAGCAATAATCAAAGTTTTATCTTGCAGAAACAAACCAAAGCTTGGTGTGGCCAAGGAGCCACCACCTCCCTCTATAACTGCATCGACAAAAGAACGAGAAACATGAGGCATCGTAAAACGCAAGATAAACAAAAAAAAAGAGTGAAACAATCTCACCTGCTAGAAAGCACATGAAGAACTCAAAATTGCCATGGATGCTAGAGCAAAACATTGTCGCCACCATCTATATATATATATATATATATATATATATATATATATATATATATATATATATATATNGCATTCATGGCAATTTTTCTTTCCTCCTTTGCTGCTGAGATCTTTCCTTTTGTTTCCTCTCGTGTTTTTAGTCATGCCTACGGTTGCACGTTCATTTGTTGACGCTGTTTTGGATGGAGGTGGTGGTTTGGCCACTCCCTCGATCAAATATTTCTTGTAAGGTTTTCATGACACTCTTGTAGTTGGAGGAGATTATTCTTTTATCAAGAAATTGGGAAAAAAGAACGGTGAATTTGAGCTTACCAAACTTCTATTCTAGCATCATCTTGTTGTCTGGCCCTTATTGGTAAATTTACTTATGGAATTCTTAAGATTGAGCTGATTAGGAGGAAATTTGAAAATGTTAAAGTTAAAAGGTTGGTATCATAGACAGGCAACATATATTTATACAATTAGCCAATGATAAGGATTACACTCATCTTTTTGCTAAAAGGTTTATGTAGGTTGAGAACAGTATGATTAAATTTCAGATATGATTATTAATTTTGATCCAAAAGCCGAATTGCCTACTATTTCAATATGGATACATTTCTTAGGGCTTAAACTACATTTGTTTAATCATGTGATACTCTTTTTTCTTGCTGCTACTTGCAACAAGCCTTTGAAAATGGATCATGCCACATTTACTTTATCAAGGCCATCTGAAGCATGTATACTGGTTGAATGAGACATTACACAACCTTTTTGTAATGAAATATGGATAGGATTGCAACACCAAGGATATTTGTAGCCTATTGAAATAGAAAGGCATTCGCCCTACTGCACTCACTGTTCTATGTTCGGTCATCAAAATACTTCTTGTTTTCTCTTGAATCCACAACTCAAAATACTCACAAAGAAACACATACTGTTTTACATGCTACTAACCCTAATATTGAACAACCTGAAGTACAAATTAATGGTGAAACCAAGGTTGATCCAGTTGAAAATCTTGTTATTATCAATGTCATCTCTACTTTGCAATCTCTAGGTACAGGAGATACACATATTTGTGATGAAGCCAACCCTCTAGATATGGACACTAATGAAAGCCAGGAAGGCACTGATATATTACATACTTGCAATGATGTTAACTCTCAACAATTGCAAATAAATGAAGAAGTTGTGTTGGCTGAAAATTCAAAGGAGTAGGATATTAATGTTGCTTTGGAAGAGCATGTGGATACAATGCTTGTAGGGCACACTATTGATAAGGGACACCTCCCTTCCTCCAGTACTATGGTTCACTCTCCTATAGCTGGAACTCTTTATGATACTGCTAATATGCATTCTTCTTTATCTAATGCTAATAAAACTTTTGAAAATGAGTGACAGGTGCAAAAACATTCTAAAAAAAAGGCTAAACGCAACATTGAGTTATTTAGACTTAATTCTTGTAACATTATTCAGGAAGGCATTTATCAGTTAGATGGGGAATAGTTGGTCAACCCTATTAGATCTTCTAGAAGGGTTGGCTCATGTCATCATGTTTAATATCATGGTGTGGAATATTAGGAGAGTGGCAGACCCTAACTTCCTTAATAGGCTTAAAAATTTTTGCAGGTTTATAAATTACTCATTTTTGCTATTTTGGAACCTTTTTTCTTGTTAATAAACACAGAATTTTTATTAAATTCAAAGGTTACAGTTCTCATTGCAATATTAATAACAAAATTTGCTTTTATGGAAGCCCACTGTCACTCATTCCATTATAGAAGATGAGGAACACTATATTCTTTCTCAAATTAGTTTTGAAGGCTTTCAAGGGTGGGGCACTTTTGTTTACTCTAGCTCTCTTATACAGGAAAAAAATCAGTTTTGGCAAAAAATTGAGTCTATGGCAAGCATCATACATGAGAATTGGTTTGTAGGTGGTGACTTCAACATGATCATTAAGCCTATGGAGAGAAAAGGGGGTTGTAGAGTTGAGTCATCTCTTATTAACAGGTTTTTTAACTCTATTGCTAATGCTGGCCTCTATGACTTACTTTATTTTGATTCTGCCTACACTTGGAGGAGAGGTTTTCTTTATCAGATGTTGGATTGATTTTTGGCTAACTCTACTTTTATAAGTCATTTTCCTATTGTGAAGGTCAGCATTTGAGTCATGTTACCTCTGATCATAATCCTATTTTGCTCACCTTGGCTTTTACTATTAAACCGACCATATCTCATTTTAAATTTCTTAATATTTGGACTTCTTATGGTACTTATCTTAATTTGGTAACTCAAGCTTGAAAATTTGATGGAGTTGGGACTCCTTGGTTTGTTTTGTGGCAATTACATAAGAAGATGGCTGCCCATCTCATTAAATGCAATTATCAGGTTTTTGGTAATGTTCTTTGGAAGCCCAACTTGAGGTTTCTCCTCATTTGATGGATACTGCTGCCCAAGCTCATCTTGATTTAATGGATGCTATTGCATTATAGGAAAACTTGCTTAAAAAGAAGGCTAATGATTCTTCCTTTGTTGTAGGGGATAGAAATACAAATATTTTCAAGCCACCCTTAAACATAGAAGATATATCAATAGTCTTTTAAAAATTAAAAAGGTGGATGGGAGTATTTTAACTAATATGTATGGGATTGGAGATAGTGCTCTTACATACTTTTCTGAGCTTTTTCAGTCCTCTACACACACTATGCCTGTAGACCCCACATACTTGTCGGTGCTATTTCAGGTTGGTTTGTGGGGAGTTGCCCGTAAGAAGCTGTCGGTTGCCGGAATCAAAATCTCGTCACCCGCTTCGGAAGGACGTTGAAGTATGAAATCAAACTGACCCCATATTTTTCATAGTCAAAATGAAAGAGCATTGTACCTCAGATCCTGTATCTATCCCAAAGGATAAACACAAGACTTTAGGATGAGGCTCGATCAAATAAACTAAGGAAAGTATGATGTTCGTTTGGTCTGCAAAACCTTTGTATTTGCCAACAAGTTCCCCTATTTAATATAAAGGATTAAATTCTGGTCTGCGAAACATTTATATTTGCCGACAAGTTCCCCTATTTAATATAAAGAATTAAATAGGGTTTATATAGTTTCGGACGTGCTTCCTACAAGGGCAAGTCCCTATAGTTAATTACATCTTAAATGACCAAAGTCACCCAAGAAGACTCTCGATAAAAATCAAGGAATATTATCTTCAAGGAATTTCAAAGGGTAAGGCTCTTTAACGAAATCAGACATAGAGGTGTGAAAGGGGATTGGTTCAAATTTGGAAAATTTTGTTGTGGAATCCAAAGGAAGAGGAACTAGGGGATGTCATGGATCCAGAGGAGAACCTCGATGACTTCCCAAGCTATTCTAATGTTTGGCTTCAGTTTTAAGGAGAAATATTTAGGTGTTTCATCCTGCCAATTTTATTTATTAGGGCTTACATTCGTGTAAAACGATCACACAAATAGCCTGGAAGAGGTGAGGATTTAGGTCTTGACAAACGACAACCTCTGAATCCTAAGATGAGTTAGGGCTTATATTGTATAGCAGGGCTATGCAAAGGCCTAAAGATAAAAATCTCGAAATCCTAAGATGAGTTAGGGCTTATATTATATAGCAGGGCTATACAAAGGCCTAAAGATAAGTCCTAAGACGAGTTAGGGCTTATATTGTATAGTAGGGCTATGCAAAGGCCTAAAGATAAGGTGATTTACGTTGCATAAGCAAGCAACCTCGAAGTCTTATGGCTTTGTTGTTTAAGTCTAAAGAATGAGTTAGGGCTTATATTATATAACAGGGCTATACAAAGGCCTAAAGATAAGGTGAGGATTTATGAGTTAGGGCTTATATTGTATAGCAGGGCTATACAAAGGCCTAAAGATAAGGTGAGGATTTATGTGTTAGGGCTTATATTGTATAGCAGGGCTATGCAAAGGCCTAAAGATAAGGTGAGGATTTACGTTTAGGGCTTATATTGTATAGCAGGGCTATGCAAAGGCCTAAAGATAAGGTGAGGATTTACGTTTTAGGGCTTATATTGTATAGCAGGGCTATACAAAGGCCTAAAGATAAGGTGAGGATTTACGTTGCAATAAAAACAACCTCAAAGTCCTATGGCTTTGTTGCTTAAGTTTAAGGAAGGAAGATTGGTTTAGCTATCAAAGTCCTATGGCTTTGTTGTTTAAGTCTAAGGAAGAAAGATTGGGTTAGCTGGGGAAGACGAAGCGGCTATGCAAAGGCCTAAAGATAAGGTGAGGATTTACGTTGCATAAGCAAGCAACCTCAAAGCTATGTATTTATTGTTTAAGTCTAAGGAAGGAAGATTGGTTTAGCTGGGGAAGACAGGTTTTTCTATTGAAGAATTTTTTTAAGTCTAAGGAAGGAAGATTGGTTTAATTAGGGAAGACAGGTTTCGCTGTTGAAGATGGTCGTGCTGCCCACCATGCTAGCTCCAAGTTCCTTACCGCGACAAGTTTAAGTTTTCTAATGTGTTGAGTTATAATGTCAAATCAGGTGGCCCAATGGTTGAAGTTCTTTAAATTTTGTGAGGGCATATTAAAATTGATTACAGCGACACTGGTTAGGATCCTATGGTTTTGTCATTCCGGCACCACTATTTTCTATTGGATTCACTTAGTCCAAATGAACTTACTAAACTCAACTTAATGAATTTCATAATTTCATTTAAACCGTGGGAAACTTTGTTAGAAACCATAGGTTACCTCCTCCGAGGGATTCTCAATCATCTGATAGAGACGTCTTAATTTAGTTGAAGTTGTAGTTTTGTGTGATGTTTGTGATTACTTTAAGTTGTTTTACATTTTGAATGTTGTGGGGGTGAATTTTATCTTGGTTGATTTTAGTTTTAGCTTTGGTTTTGGTTTATTCGAATGTTGTGGCGGTGAATTTTATCTTGGTTGATTTTAGTTTTGGTTTTGGTTAACATGCAAGTTATGTTATGGCGGTGAGTTTTATCTTAGTTGATTTTAGTTTTGGTTTGGTTATGGTTATGGTTAACATGCAAGTTTATGTAGGTAAATGCAAGCGTGAAACATGCAAGGAAAAGGCAGAAGAAAGACGACACATTCTTTGAGGTCCAAGGAGGTTAGGGATTGAGTCCCTGGTCTTGGTGTAAGGCCTAGGGATGAATTTGACCAAGCTCAATTTCAGATGTTGGTCTAGAGCTATGGTGGAGGCTTTGTGGAAGGGGGATTTGATGGGGCTTTAGCTTTTTTCACTATTATGAAGGTGTGGGTGAAGTTAATTTATTTTTGATGGACTGTGGAGGTGTATTGGGTTCTGTCCTGGTTTCCGGCAGGGTTTCAAGCTCAAAATTGAGCTCCGGCAATGGGAATGGGTGAGGAAAAATGGTTGGAATGCACTGAGGGGATCTTAGGGAAGCTCTGTGTGAAGTTTGGAGAGGCGAATTTCAGCACACCTCCCATGGCCGTGGGAGGTGAGTTTTTATAAAAATGACCATGGGGTGGTTCAAGGCATAAGTTTAGGTGTATTGTGGTGCTTAGATGGAGGGCAGAGGAGCTCTTCAATTTGATTTGGATGAGTTGGCCTCTAAATTTGATTTAGGTTAGGTGCCATGGGAGTGGCTCTCGGTTTTGGCCTTTTCTAGCCACTAGGCTGGCCGGCTGGNGGTGGCTCTCGGTTTTGGGCTTTCCCGGCCACTAGGCTGGCCGGCTGGCCAAGGGGAGGTGGCTAGGAGCTCAGGGAACCCAAAGGAATCCATCACAACAATTTAATGTAAATGTGCTTGGATTTGGCAAAGATATCTTAAGCATGTGCATTTTTGGTAATATCCCTTAATTTGGGAAACCTTTGGTCCATGGCTTGATTTAGGTGGTTTCATGGTGTTTGGACTGGTCACTAAGTTTCAACTAACGTTGGTCCATGGCTTGATTTAGGTGGTTTCATGGTGTTTGGACTGGTCACTAGGTCCAACTAAATGGTGGAGTTAATTTAGTGGCTTTAGGGTGGTTAGGTCACATTTAGTGCATGGGTTCAAGTGGGTGCAAATGAGCAAAACTTGGGTTTAAGCTAGGTTAGCCATGTTAATTGGCTCGAATAATTACTGCATTTGGTGTAGATGATTTTAAGAAACAACTTTGGTGAAGGATGGAAGTGGTTTTGAGTTCAATTGGAGGGTCAATTTGAGGGAATTTTGAACTTTAATCAATTTGGTCATGTTGAGCTAGGTTTGGGTCTAGCTTGGGTTAGCCTTGGGCTAAGTTCAAATTGATTGTTGTAAATGTCTCATGAAGAGTTTTCAACATGAATTGGATGTCATTTGAAGGTTAAGGCAATCAATTGGGTGAGATTTGGGGTCTTAGCCAATTTGGGGCTAAATTTGAGAATTTTGGATTTAGGCCAAAACCGAATGGATTTGAGACTTCACCAAGGCCAATTGATGGTTGATTTTTATGTATAGAAATGTTATAAAGATTTTTCAACATTAATTGAGGCCAATTGACTAGGCTATGGGTTCAATTTGGTGAGATTAGGTCATATGGTCAAAATTTGAGTTTTGACCCAAATCAAAATTGGGCTCAAATAATGGACCAATTGAGCTTGGATTTCATTTAATTTCGTCATATCAAAGGTGAATTTTAGTTTAGGATTGGAATTGGGGTCAATTGAGATCAAATTGATGGACATTTGAGTTGGATTTGGGGAAATTTGGGCCTTTAAAGGGCAATTTAGGGGTTTTGATAAAATGGTCAGATTGGCCAAATTGGGTCATGTGGTAGTTGAGAAAAATAAAATTGGGAATATTTGGGATTTATTGGGATTTTTTAAGAATTTGGGAACTACATCATCTAAAAGTTGGACTACTTGGCAATATACATGCAAGCCTGTAAGTGCTAGTGGGCTTGGGTTTAAAACTTTCCAGCATACTATTAATATTAACATGTGTAAACTATGGTTCAAATTTCGTTTGGGGGAGTCACTTTGGGCAAATTTTATGCTACATAAGTATTGCAAAAAAATTACATCCCTCTAAGGTTACTTTTAAAGTGGGGATTCTAAGCTTTGGAAGGCTATTATTGTTGCAAGGGATGTAGCATCTCATTTCATGTTTTGTGACATTGGGGATGGTAGTATTTCTTTTTGGAAGGATGATTGGGGCCTCTCTATGTATTCTAGTTTACCTACTTCAGGTCATGATGCTATTTTTTTAGTCTCAGATTGTTGGATTGATGGTGATTGGAATTTAAATATGTTGAATTCCTTAATTGGTGATATTGCCCCTGTTATTGCTACTATTCCAATTCATGCTTAAGGTAAAAATGTTCGTCACTGGAAGCGCCATTCCAGCACATTAGCTACTAAGATGCTTTACTCAAATCTGCATTCTCTTACTCCTTGGAAATGGCATGTTTACACTTGGCATAAAATTATAACTCATTCTATCTCATTTTTCCTTTGGAGATATTTTCATAAGCTGCTCCCTCTTCAGGATATACTTAAACTGAAAGGGTTAAAACTTGCTTCTTAATTGTAAAAAAGATGTTGAATCTTTTAATTACTTATTTTTTTACTATCCTTATGCTAAAGAGGTGTGGCAACAAATTGGGTTCTACTTTGGTATTACTTGGCCCTGAAATCTGATCCATAAAGCTGCTATTGGCACTTAAGAAGAGTTTGATTCTTCTTTCACTAAGCACTGTTATTTCCCTGATATTGTTTTATGGTTTATCTGGATTGCTAGGAATAGTAAAAAATATGAAGCTTCTTATCGCACTCCCTCTACTACTTCCACTTTAGCAGTGGCTTATTTTAAAAAGGCTTGGAAGATTTCCATTGGACAGGATGCCTTTCCTACTATTGGTAGAAGTAGGAAGACCATTTTGATTAAAGGGGCACCACCCCTTCATGGCAGGTTCAAACTTAATGTTGATGGGAGTTTTTTCAACGCCTATACGGGTATAAAAGGGCTGATTAGAGATGCATTTGATAAGTGTTGTGTTTATTTTGCTTCTCCTTATATTGCTAACTCTTCTATGGAGGCTAAAACTATTATTGTGCTTGCTGCTCTTCAAACTGTTGCATCACTCAATTTAAATGACATTATTCTGGAAACAGACTCTGAAACACTGTATAACATACTTTTGGCTAATCTCAAACCACTATGGTATACAATACCTTGGTTGAGATGTATTAAGCATATTATAGAGGGGTACCTAAATCTGCAGATTGGCTAGCTAAATGGAGGGTGCAAAGTGCTATCGTATGGGATTCTTCTCCCCCTATGTTGCTTAAACTTATAAAAACTGACTTCGTAGCTCTTTATGTTCGATTCTAATCTACTGCCACTTTATATTAGCTTCTTTTCATGTATCATGGGACTATCATTGATTATTTTGGATGGCTTTATCTTTGCTTCCTGGATCTGCTGGGATGAAATTACATGCAGGCTGTGTGGACTGGTTTTTGTTGCTATTGAGGTGATCTACAAGAAACCTTTAATCATCGTTTACTTCAATTTCCTATAATTTTGGATATTGGTTTCTATGCTTCTGACTTACCATGGTAGCTTTTCTTGCTCTGAATTATGGAACAATGGTGGCTATATCTGTTGGCTTTGGCCTTTTATGTTGGTTTGCATGGTATCCAATTTTGGCTTGGTTAATTGCACTGATGTAGTAATTTATAGCTCTGATGACTGTAATCTTTCTAATTTTTTAATGGGTTTATGGGAGCCTACTGGAAGGTTGATTTGGTCATGTATCTAGTTGTTGGACCTTCTTTTGAATTTGGTTTCTTTGTTTCTGACATACCATGGGAGCTTTTCTTACTCTGAATTATGGAAGAATGATGGCTATATCAGTTAGCTTTGTCATTTTATGTTGGTTTGCTTGGTATCCAATTTTGGCTTGGTTGTTGCACTAATACAGTAATTTATAGCTCTAATGACTTTAATCTTTCTGCTTTTTTAATGGCTTTATGGGAGCCTGCTGGAATGTTGATTTGGTCCTATATCGGGTTGTTGGACCTTGATTTGAAATTGGTTTTATTTGTCTGGGACAATTTTACGGGTCAGGAGTTAAATTGTACTGCTATTTTGAATAGTTTAACTAATCTTCCTTACTGCTGTTATGGGAGTTTTGATTCTCTTCTTGGTTACTATCTTATTTTTCTATATCTGGTTTGCTTGGTGAATGGACAATATGTTTGGATTACTTTACTGGACACTGATTTGCATTTAGTTGGATGGCCTCTTTACCTTTGTGGAGATGGCATAACACGATATTTCTTGATGCCACTCAGGGATTTACGTATTTGGATGCAATTCCCATTATGGATTCATAGTTTCTCTGGTGCTTGGAGGCTTTTTTCTGTGGCCACAAGATATTTATGCACAATTACATTCTTTTCCTCTATTATTTCTTACTTTTTTGACTTGGTAGGGATTTACCTAACTGCTTGCAGGATGGGCCTGACTTTAATGCTGATCTCGTTGGACATTGCACTCTTAGCTTTGATTTTACTTTCCTTTATTATAGTTGCCAGGATTTTTGGTATACATGTAATTTTGCGTATAAATTTCTTTTTTGCACGCATTTAGATAGTTTACATGTATTTTTTTGAATTATTTTGTGTGGAGTTGTACTTTGGATAGTGGATCCTTTAAGTTCATGTTGTATTTTTAGTTTGTATTAGTTGGGGATCCGCTATCCCTCTCAATCTTTATATCCTTTTTCTTTATTAACGCGTAAGAAGCCATGAGTTCCTCTTTTAATTAATTAATTAATTAATTAACTATATATATATATATATATATANCTTCAAACTTATTTTTTTCTATTGTGAATATCCTTCATAAACTTTACATAGCTTAACATTTGTTCTAAGGCTTCAGCAAATGGAATATTGATTGTAAGCTTCTTAAATATTTCTAGAAATTTTAAAAATTGCTTATCCAACTTCTTGTTGTCGAAGTCTCTAAGGAAATGGAGGTGGTGGTTTTTCTAAATCAATTTTCGGCAGAGAAATAGGTCTTTCAAAATTTTCGGAGCGTCCTCTTTTGATTATTCAATTTCTTCTCTCTACTTCAATCTCTTTTTGAACCCTACCTTCCAACTCTCTTCCGCTTCTAAGTTGTAAAACTTTAACTTGTTTTTTATTCTAGTCTTTTGGATTTGATTCAGTATTATTAGGAAGTGTTCCTTGGGATCTATTACTTAAAGAACTTGTTATTTGCCCAAGTTGATTCTCAATATTTCTAATTGTAGCTCCTTGAATTTGTAACTGATTACCCATTTGTAACACCACTTCTTCTATAGACAACTTCTTATCCTTAAATTGTGTATTAATGTTGAAACCTGGAGGATAAGTAGATCTATAATTATTATTCTCTTTGTTGTTCCAGTTTCCCAATGGCTTTACTTGGTTGTTCCCCCATTGTTGATAATTACCACCCGAATTGTCATTCAAGTTAAAGTTGAAATGGTTCTTCCAACCTGGGTTATAATAATTAGAATATGGGTTATTTTGCTTATTATTTATGACATTTAAAGTTTCTAGTGATGCTTGAGAATCTACCATTTGGCTTAATGAATTCTCTTCAATCATGGAAATTGATTGAGAAAAATTCATTCCAAATTGGTCTAACTTCCTTGAAATTGTAGCAACTTGATTTGCTATTGAGAAAAATTCATTCCAAATTGGTCAACTTCCTTGAAATTGCAGCAACTTGATTTGCTAACAAGCAAATTCATCAATTTTTTGAATGTTGGCTACTTTCTTTAGATTCATTCTCTCAGAAGGCCATTGAAAATTATTGGCAGTCATCTCTTCAATTAAAGCATAGGCGTCATGAAATGGTTTTGACATCAATGAACCACTAGTAGCGGCATCGATAATAGATCTAAGAGAACCGATCAATCCATTAGAAAATGTTTGAATTATTAACTAATCTGGTATAATATGGTGTGGACACTTTCTTAAGAGTTCTTTAAATCTTTCACATGCTTCATAAATAAATTCCCCTTCAAACTGAATAAAAGATGTAATATCATTTCTAAGCTTCACAATTTTTGATGGTGGAAAATATTTAGCAAGGAATTTTTGTGCTAAATCACCCCAAGTTCTGATAGATCCAGGTGCTAACAAAGTCAACCACATCTTAGCTTTATCCCTCAGTGAGAAAGGAAATAACCTAAGTCTTATGGCATCATCCGAAACACCATCGTATTTAAATGTAGCACATAATTCTAGAAAATTGGTAAGAAGTAAATTTTGATCTTCAGTCGGTGATCCCCCAAATTGATTATTTGATACCATTTGGATAATAGTAAGTTTAAGCTCAAATGAATTAACACTATAGTAGGTTTTTTAATACAAAAATGAAGTTCATCTACAGTAGGGTTGACATAATCCCTTAAAGGTCTAAACTCTTGATGAATTTTAACATTTTAACATTTTGGTTTGCCATTTCTGTAATTGTCTTAGATTTTTCAAGATTTTTATTTTTTTTAGTTTTTATGATTTTTCTAATAGTTCTTTCTAATTTTGAACCGTAGAGCACTAGTCCTTCGGAACCTGAACTACACATACACTAACATAAAATAAAATAAAACATATAAAATGAGATACAATATCTAAAGTTTAAATAAAACTTTCTAAAAATAGAAATTTACTTAGTTTTTCTTCCCCGACAACGGCGCCAAAAACTTGATCTTGCCCTCGATGACCTAATGCTTATGCACAGTATAACAATAGTTCTGATAGTATTTTTACTTATATTTCCTTATTTTGTAATAAAACCAAAAACTTGATCCTTAAGAAAAATAAGAATTTAACTTTTTAATTTATATATATTTATATTGGAATACTACGCAAGTATACATATCGTTATCAAGTAATATAACACTTTTTGATTAAGACCTGAATATCAAACCCACAGGGAAGATTATGCAATATGCACTTTTTAATTTTTTTATTTTTAAAAAGTTAATTACTTAAACTAAAAATAATTTTTACAGTAATTTAAAATTTAAATATTTTTGGTATTTTTGATATTTTAAAGAAACAGTAATTACTAAAGTTTTTTGTAAAAAAAAAGTACTTAATATGAAAATATCTTTTTTCTTATCATGAATCTGTAATAAGTATAAGAATTATGTTGTGGAAGTATGCACATTGTGTTGTGCCAAATAGGAGCAATAATATTCTTTATCCTTACTAGAGATCCTATAAAGAACATTGGCTAATTTCAGGACCCCTTTGAATAGTAATGAAGACCGACTAGGAAAGGAAGATACTAGCTCTCAATCTAGAGTTCCATCCATTCCCTCCACCTGGGGGCTAACATTCTTGTATCAAAACCTAAAATAATAAACCAAGTTGGGAGCTTTAACCTGTCACTCTAAAGTCCTCTAACTCTACACCCATCAATAAATATTTCCCAATTTATTTGCATTCAATCATATGAACTACATTCTCATTCATACAACCTCATGTGATTCTTTCCAATTGTTGACTAAGACAATACCAGCCCGGTTCTTACATGTTCTCACAACAAATTTTAACATTTCGATTAGCCAAACACAATACCAGGCCGGTTCTTACATGTTCTCACAACAAATTTTAACATCTCGATTGGCCAAATCAGAATACCAGCCCGATTCTTACATGTTCTCACAACAAATTTTAACATCTGGATTGGCCAAATAAAGAAGTAATCCCGGTTCTTACATGTCCTCACAACAAATTTTAACATCTGGATTGGCCAAATCAAGAAGTAAGCCAGTTCTTACATGTTCTCACAACAAATGTTAACATCTGGATTGGCCAAATCAAGAAGTAAATGAAGAGATTCTTACATGTTCTCACAAAAATTTTAGCATTTGGATTGGCCAAATCAAGAAGTAAATGAAGTGCATGGATTTAAATCATCACAACAGTTTTAACATCTGGATTGGCCAAATCAAGAAGTAAATGAATTTTTTATGTTCTCTAAGCAAATTTTAACATTTGGATTGGCCAAATCACAATACCAGCCCGGTTCTTACATGTTCTCACAACAAATTTTAACATCTGGAATGACCAAATCAAGAAGCAAATGAAGTGCATGGATTTAAATCATCACAACTTCTTCCAACATTGTCAAATCAAGAAGTAAATGTCTGGTTCTTACATGTTCTCACAACAAATTTTAACATCTGGATAGACCAAATCAAGAAGTAAATGGTCGGCTCAGTTCTTACATGTTCTCACAACAAATTTTAACATCTGGATTGGTCAAATCAAGAAGTAAATGATCTGATTCTTACATGTTCTCACAACAAATTTTAACATATGGATTGGCCAAATCAAGAAGTAAATGAAACATGGATTTAAATTATCACAACTTCTTCTAACATTAAAGATCAATACTCTCCATAACTTTCATCCAACACTTTTAATCATGTTCTCACAACAAATTTTAACATCTGGATTGGCCAAATCAAGAAGTAAATGAAGTGCATTGATTTAAATCATCACAACTTCTTCGAACATTAAAGATCAATACTCTCCACAACTTCCATCCAAAACCTTAAATCATTACAACTTCTTCCAACATTAAAGATCAATACTCTCCACAACTTCCATCCAAAAATTAATTACTTTTCATTTTAAGAAGAAACATAAAGAAAACTACTCAGAATCCAGGGACAAAACAAAACCACACTTTAGTTTAAAAGAAGAAATCATTGTCAAACCAACAACAAGTCTCGAATAAAAGTAGTCTAAAACACAAAGATAAAAACTTATCTCAAGCCATGCACCAAACACATGAAGTTTCTTTGAATCTCTTATCTTTTACAATCACACAATAAAATAACAAAAAGGATAAAGTGAATAAAAAGTGGTTCCTGAAAATCTCTCCGAACTAACTCCTAGAGAAGAACTATCTAAACTTGTAAATATTTTCAGGACCCTTTTCTAAGTCCTCGTTTCTTTCTTTTATAGTTTTTCAAGAGGTGCCTTGGGATCTCTTCAAAATGTGTTTTAATTTGATGTATTTGCCCAAGATACGCATCCTTTCATGATAATTTTCTTCCATAGTGGTTACAACCACCTATTAAGTCAATGGGTGCCTCAAAAACCTCTTCAAAATTTGTGAAAATCGATTTTACTCGTCTAGTAACTGCCACTAGCACTTAAGCGCGGGGTCTCGGTGCTTAGGCGTGGCCTTCTCTGTTCTGGCGCTTATGTGCCAGATCTGGCGCTTAGGCGCCAAAACTCTTTTACAATATTTTGCACCTTTTTGCTCCAAATTTGATCCTTTTTCACTCCTTTAAGCAATTTTTCCATTTTTACTTGTATCTGCAAGAAAAACACAAAAATACCTTCCATGAAAGTGAAATATCTCAATAATAGGTATAAAAATGTGTCTAAAAATACTATATATTTTAGGTGTATCACTTCTAAATCTCGAGGTGAGTCTATTGAGACCCAAGATCAATTATTGTAGAGGATGATGGATAATATTAATTTTACCACTAATAGAATACAAAATTTAGAACGTTTTGCAGATCATGCTGATAGGTATAATAGAAGAAAAAGTGATTATGAAGAGAAATTTCACTCATCCTTGGAGAACCTTATTAGGGGTAACCAAAAAGTACAATTTCCTCTATATCCTAGATACCCTGATTATGAGCCTGCAAAAGTTTGGGATAACAGTGATTTAGGATGAAGAGTTGAGCTGAGAGATTTATTTT
Organism: Phalaenopsis hybrid cultivar; assembly: GCA_002079205.1. Lineage (NCBI taxonomy): Eukaryota > Viridiplantae > Streptophyta > Magnoliopsida > Asparagales > Orchidaceae > Phalaenopsis > Phalaenopsis hybrid cultivar. Next base: position 77,753 of record JXCR01025007.1, read on the forward strand.
ATGATTGTAATATGATATGAGCTATGTGGTCTGGGCTTGCTACATTTGCATCTGTGTGTTGGTTTGAACTATGTGATGTGGTTTGTACTTTTATGTTTAAGTGAGAATTGTGATGTGATGTGTTTTCATGTTTTGGACTTGAGACATGTATGTATGTTTACTTGTTTAGATATTGTGATGTGTGAGACTTTTATTTTTAATTGTATTGTAATGTT
>JXCR01025011.1:0-35520 GCA_002079205.1 Phalaenopsis hybrid cultivar
GGATATGACAACAAATAATGTAGCAAAGTCGATTATTAGATATTTGCCTAGAATAACCATGCTGCAGTCTAAGAAAATTTGCATATGATGATATCCCTTGACCTTAATATCAATACATGAATCCAATCAAGTGATGAGAATAATAAACATTGGGATAAGCATGAGATCTATAACCCAAATTAATTCCCATTGATCCCCTTACTTTAGAACTTAGTTTAACATAAAAAAAATTTGAAAATACAAGATTCATTCCATCCTTTTCATCTTCCCTATATGTTTACGCAATATTCCTAATACAAAGATCTCCAAAGAATTAATGTCTCTAAATGAGACCCTTCAACAATTAAAAAAGAAAAGTCTTTACAAAAGCCCAAACATTAATAGATATTACTTTTCCTTTACTTTCTACAAGGCTTCATCACACCACCCCCATTTGAATCTTGCATCCTTTATAGAGTTGCACTACCATATGAAAGTTGGAACTCTGTTTTGTTTAGATATTTGCCCTCCATAAAAATGGTTCTTATTGTTGGGAGGTAGCACCTATCGTTGAAATGATAGCAATGCACAATCATGCCATAAAACAAATATTAAGAGCAATCATGTTTTAAAGGTGAGTTTAGATACAACCTCTTTCATGAATGTCCTAAAAATGTGATACGATTTGTCGTAGAAATTGATAAATATTTTTGTACGAATTAGGGTAAACAGAAAATCTTATTGCAACAATTCAAACAACTCACACAAATATAAAAGAAAAGTACTTACAGTTCGAGAGGTAGGCTATCTCTCTCACTTCCTAAAATTTGAGAGCTAGGAAATCTCTCCTGACCCTACAACTAAGATGCACAACTCAATGTCATGCATAAACCTAATTCTAGACATAACAAGTATATTTATACCCAAAAATAATAATAATACAAGACTAAATTGTCCTTAGATGTACAAAATACAAATTTGACCTTAGAATAGGCGCCCTCGTAACAATATCCCCCCACAAAAGACACATTGTCCTCAAGTTGAGAAAAAAATGAGTATTCCTCCTCTCCCATAGTTGTCTCTATTTCTTTATTCTCTGTTTCCCCCTCTTGCACTATGAGAACTTGTAATCTTGAATCCTTGCAAAGGTGTCCTCTTGGGGTAAACTTACCATCAACTTGAAAACATAACATATTGGCTCGCTTTTCCCGAATCTCTGTCCCTTTAAGACACTTGAGTGTTGCTTCGGCCGTAGTTCATTATTCGTGTCTCATGCAGCTTCCCTCTGGACTTCCACTATCCGAGTATTTGACTTTGTCATGGTTATAGCAGTTTTGTACAACGCTCCATCTGTGTTGCTACTGTTGGCTTTCTTCATCCGGTTCTTGTCTTCAACTATCTGGGCAAGCACTATCATCTCCCTTAATTCACGTGGTCTAGTAATCGGAGTGCTACCCGTATGTCGGGCTTTAAGCCCTTCATGAAATTCCCGTTCAGTCTTGCTTCAAAAATCTCCCACAGTCATCTCATAAATAGTTCAAATCTCTCCCTATATCCTATGACCGTCTCCTCCTGAGTCAAGATATAAATTGCTCTTGTAGGTCTCCTTCTCGAATGGGTCGAAAATGTGAAATTCTAATTGCAATAATCAAAACAACTCACATGAATACAAAAGATAAGCACCTACAATTTGAGAGGTAGGAGAGCTCTTCCACTTGCTACAATTCAAGAGGTCGGAAATCTCTCCCAAACCCTAGAGCTAAGATTTCAATCTCATACATAAACCTAACCCTAGACATAATAAACATATTTATACCCAACAATAATAATAATAATAAACTATATTGCTCTTAAACGTAGAAAAGATAAATTTACCCTTAGGCTAGGTGCCCTCGTAAAAAATGCTCCATGCACAAAAGCCCATAATATGGTAGAGTGCATATTCTTCACAACAAAAGTGAACACAAAAGTTGTTGATTACAACTTCCTCTCTAACAATCAAAAGTCATGACAATAAACTTCCAATACATTGACTATATTAGAGCGATCATTGATATCAACACTAATATTAGATGACAAAAATTATATATAGTATACATGCCTGATAATTAAAACTACTCCATATTATTCACTAACCCACTGAATTAGGTGGCATTTGATGCCACATATTGTCTCATCAATCTAGTTTTAGAATTGAAATACTAGGAGAGGTTATTTTAGATTTAGATGTAGAATCACATTGCCACTACACATACAAGTGAAATGGTGGCCAAGAGTTCAATGGAGCCATTGTAGAAGAAGCCTAGGTTCACACCTATGTTAATGGAATAAAGTAGATAATATACTTCCATTTAAGGTGTGCAAACCACAAGTTATTATAGAACACTAGGATGACAATCAATTGTGCATGCTAGTGGATACCATACAAGTCCTTATAACTATGTAGTTTGTAGCAATAAATCAAAAAATATATACAAGTATCAATTTAATAGTGTTTAAGAAGAACTAGACTATGATTATAATCACAGAAATCAAGAATATTTGATTCAATTCAACACCACATTTGGGGTTTGTATGGTTGGTACTATAATTATTTTGCAAGATTAAGTCATTGAATGAAGTACAAATACTTTCATTCTTAGGCATCTTTTTGTAAGAAAAAACTTTTTGGGGATTTATCCTATGAATGAAAGAACTTGTATAATTATTATCTTAAAAATCTTGCTCATATGCTTCCTTCATGCTTTTAAGATAATGAGTAAGACATTTGAGCGATTCGAGATGTTTAGTTTTAATCATTTCCCCTAGCTTGTTTACTAGTTTCTTAGTGTGCACATACTTAATTGCAAGGCCTAGACTAATTGTCTGTTTCGGGCAGCTGCAACTTATTGAATAATCTGCTGATAACCTGATTAAAAATAAACTGTCAATAAGTTAGGTGCAGTGACTACAATTTATTATTTTTTTTGGAAAAGTTAGACCGCAGTCAGAAAGCTGCCACCGCACCTGGACAGATGCAGTGTGAAAACGCTGTTTTTAGCATTTTTAAAATGTGTAAGCTGTCAAAACGTAGTTTAACCAAACAGACGAGGTGCATTTTCAAAATGCCACCGCACCAAATAAGCTGCACCAAACAAGCCCTAAGACAGTTGCAAATATAACATTCATGTTTTATCCTAGGCTCAGATTGGTTATGTAATAGCTTATATAACCAATAACAGGTTCAATCAACTTCACAAAATTGCCTTATGCCAGAAAAAGGTAGAATTTAAACAAGTGATCATCTTTATATTTGAATCGTGAACTTATAATTTTATTGAAATGTCTGATTTGCTTCTATAAGCAATAATGTATTCGAAATCACCCTTAATTTTATCTAGATGATTAAATATAAAAAATAACTAAATTCTTAGAACCATAAATAAATAAATTCCTAAAGTGTTATCTTATTGCAAGAATTATGAATATTTAAACATAATATGAGTGTTTTGATCTTTTTAATAATTTAGTTGAATTAAGAATAATTTAAAAAAATAAATAAATAGGGGGTTGATCCGACTTTTTTTGTTGCAATAAATTGTGTAAAATTTAATTAAATATAATCAATTAATATTTGGATTCTACGCAAGTATACATATGATTATCAAGTAATAATGGACTTTTTATTTAAGCCTCAAATATCGATCCTACGGGGAAGGTTTAAATTAGAAATGACAAATTTGCTAGGATATTCACAGAAAATCAATTGAAATCACTGCATCTAAGTTCAATTGTTGAGATGTAATCAAAATTAAATTTCTAAACTATTATCAAATCAAATATGCAAATTTTAAAACAATAAAAATTAATCTATTAACTATGTTTATGTAACGGAGATTCTTATGTGAAAAAACATCTTTTCCACTGCAATGAGGCTATGGAAAAATGAAATGAGATAAATGTTCATAATATGTATAGTGCCAAATAGAAGTAATTTTAAATCTCTACCCTGATACAGTGCATAGAAAATCATTGACTAATCTCAATGATTAGTCCATAAATCCATGGGTAGGGTAGGAGAATACCGGCTCCCACTTCCCTTCACCTGAAGGCTAGCTCTCGCTTCAGTTTTTAAACACTAAGATTGAATTGAAGATTTTTGTCTATCACCCTAAAAGATTTTCAATTCTACACCCAACAAAGAATATTTCCCTATTTATTTGTACTTAATTCCATAAACGATGTTCTCCTTCATGGAATCAAATGTAAACCTTACTCCGTTGTAGAACTCATACTCCATTTCCTGGATCATATGTTTCACAACACATTTTCACAATTTAATTGGCCAGATAAAAAAAAAATTAAGTTCAGAGTTGAAAAATTATCACAATTTATTTTAAAATTTAATATTGACACATTCAATTTATTACTTCATTTCATCATATCTCAGACAAGAGAGAAAGATAGAAAGAACTACTCAAACTTCATAAGAAAGAAATAACAAAAATCACATTTCAAATATAAAAGAAAGTTCATACAACACTAATAAACAAACTATACTTATCTGAAAACTTTCTTTTTCTCTTTCTCCAACACTCTTACAGAAAGTTTCACACTAAATCTCATCACAAAAACTCTAAACTGTGAAAACAAAATCACTAATTGACTCCAATATGAAAGTGGAATAGAATCATGTGGTGCAAGAAATGAAAGTAGAGGAGTGAAAAATGTAAAGGAGCGCTTTTTCTGATGAAATTCGGCCCCAAATAGAGCCAAAGGTCGGTTCTCCAAGAGGTGCCTCCAAAAACTCTTCAAAAAATCATCCAAATATATCGAATTTTCTAGAAACGGGGTCTGCACCGCCTTTAGCGTCGTCGGCGCTGTTCTGGCATCGTCGGTGCTGAGTAAAAAATCTCCGCGTTAATTTGTTCTGCGCCATTGGCGCTGCCCTCGGCGCTGCCGGCAATGAGCATTTCTTCAAAAACATCATTTTGACACCAAATTTCATCTTTTTTTTTTTGCTTTAAGCGCTAAAAATTAACAACCTGCAAGAAAACATCAAAATATCTTCCATTAAAGTGCAATATCATCAAAAATAGGTATAAAACATGGGTCTAAAAATGCATATATTTTTTGGAACGCCCTCCTGACATGTAACTTTTTATAAATTCAGCATTTTCCAAGATTAAGTGAATACCAAATGCCAATAAAACTACACACCTCACCTTCATTGCCCAAAAATAGACTTACAATTCAAACCATCACCACCCTTTGATGCCTTCAACCACCACCACTTATCCACTTGGATCAAAGCCACTATACCTTGACATCACCACTCTTTGATGCCTTCAACCACCACCACTTATCCACTTGGATCAAAGCCACTATACCTTGACATCTGACTACTATTACCAACAATCTTTTTCGTCACCATCAACCAAATTGTATATACTTTGATGTGCTTGATCTATATCCAAGGAAACAATTCATTAATTTCTAAAATGTATATATTCTAATCACACTATATTTTTAAAAACATCCAACCAAATTTTATATCAAACACTATAAGTGTAGACCTGCAAATCAAGCTTTAGATGGATTGAAAAGACAAAGTTAAGATGGACATATCCAACCAAGCTTGAGAAGGACTAGCCAAATAAGTTTTAGGTGTTCTCAAGTAGACATTCTTGATATAATTGGCGTGATGATCGGCGCTAACAGACGCGACAAAGTGCTTACCATACTTCAACATCGTCATCACGAAGCATCCACGACTGGAAAGGCAACGACGTGATTACAACTCACTAGGAAGTCAACGAATGGATTGCGACTCACTGGGAATGCAACGAAGGGATCACGGTTCTCTATAAAGGCCACGACGTGATTGCGGCTTACTGGAAAGGCGACAAAGGGACCACGACTTGCTTGTGAAACATGGCTTGCTAGGCAGGCAACCAATGCGGCTTGAACTATTCATTGTGACAGAACCGAGTAAGGTGTGCGGTAAGGGAAAGAAGCACGAAGATGCGAGGATAAAGAAGACAAAGTGGAGAAAGCGCTTTGTATTGTTTTTCTATGCGACTCCACCAAGAGAGCAGCAGACAGTCTGAATTGGAGTGAATAGAGGCGTACAATCAATTCTGACGTGGCAAGTGATCAACTGAGTTTTGTGAAGGAAGTAGACGAAGCTTCAGTTGGAGTGTGTCGAGCGAAAACAACGACTACGACTTCATGCAGAAGAGTAAAAGAAGGGGCGTGAGACTTCTGTAGCTCTTGAGTCGCACAAAAGAGTAGTGACGACAAGGCAACTCGTGGATTGTGACTTGAACATAATCGCAATTGCAGCAAGCTGAGAAGTTGAAGATGCACTTGGTCGTGCCCTTGAACTAAACCCACAACATCTTCTGCTACTGGATAAGCGTAGAGTGGCTCAAGCAGCTCGGTGCAAGGTAGGGGTACAATGTACGTGAAATTAGGAGTAGAGAATTTTGGCTTTGCATGAGTGAGAGACCAACAAAGGCTAAGAAATAGTTAATTTGATGATATAGGAGGTAAGCAGTATGAGGCTACACTCTGAGCCAAGTGGGCTTCAGGGTAATCGATCAACTTTGGCTGCATTCAGCTCAGATATGACAGGTGATCAAGAGGAGACCTTCAGTTACTACAACTATAGAGAAGTTGGAGACCTGAGAAAATCTTATCCAAAGCCACCCAAGAGGAGAGATACGGGTGAACGTGAATTGTCTAGAGGGAGCTATTGGGCAAATCTAATGGTAGCAGAAAACAAGGGAAAGACAAGGGTGGTCTTTACTGATGAGGATCACGAGTTACTGGAGATGAAGAGGAAGCAAAGAGCCGCTTGCAATGTCATTGAAGAAGCATCCACCTTATCGTCATTCAAAGAGAACATTGCTAGTTATGCCCACTCAAACAATGGTGGATGTGATATACGTGCTCTTACCTCTATATCGACTACAAGTTCACCAAAATGAATAATAATTTCTGGTGCATCTCGACATGTGACAGGTATCGCAAGTGAGTTATATTCTCATACTCACCTAGCAATTCCAGAGAGCATTCAAACCACTGATGGGACAACGCAACGTCTGGTTGGTAGGGGTATAGTGAGATGTAATAATTCTATGACTTTGTCTGATGTTTTACATGCTCATTCCTTTCCAGTGAACCTTTTATCCATTAGTGTCATTATATTCAACTAAAATGTGTTATTTCATTTAATATTTCAAAGATAAACTTTCAAGAGGAGGAGACTGGGCAAGAACTTAGGACTTATACATGGTATAGTGGACTCTAGCACTTGGACAGAGGGAAGATTGACTCAAGCTTAAGATCCATGGTTGAGAATTCCAGAACAGGAGGATATGAGAGGAGTGCATAAGATGTATTGTTCCTACATCACAGACACATAGAACACTCTTCATTTAGTCTATTGAGTCATTTGTATACATCCTTGAATAAAAGGACAGATAAACATAAACTTGTGTGTAATGCTTGCAAGCTTGGCAAGCACACTAGGAGCTTCTATGTTAGTTCTGATAAAGGAGCTCTTATGTTTTTGATTTAGAACATTCCAATGTATGGGGACTTTGTTCTACAACTTTAATGGATAATTACAGTTATTTCATAATTTTCAATAATTATTTTTTCTAGTGAACTTGATTATATTTGATGAGAAATAAAAATGATGTGTTTGCTGCTTTAAAGTCTTTCACAGGTTGATTCAAACTCAATACGATGCAATAATGAAAGTATTGAGATTCGATAATAGGATAGAGTATACCAACAAAGCATTTAGGGAATACTTATCGGTCTAATGGATACATCTAATCACACGTTCATACACACCAGCACAAAATGGAGTAGCAGAGAGAAAGAATAGACAAAGTCTAGAGGTGCTCAAAACATGATGAAGAAGAATGTCCTAAAGCACTTGTGAGGAAAGTAGTTTTGATAGCAACTCAATTGATCAATAGAATGCCCTGCAGAATATTGGATTGAAAGTATCATTGTCATCTATTTAAAAGAATAATTAGCGAGATCCTCCCATTCAAGATTTTTGGCTATGTATGTTTCATGAAGGACAACAGACCATCAATGGGGAGTTGGATCCTAGAGCTGTGAAGTATATTTTCGTGGGTTATTCTACTTTCAAGAAGGGATATCATATTACACCTTGAAGGTGACCTTGCCATTTGGTGACTCATCAGATACTTGAGGTATGAGGCATGAGGGGGCGAGTAGTGATGGTCAGAAATTGGTACATGTATGAACAATACCTTATCCTATTATGTGGGAAGGATCGGTTAAGTGTCCAAAAATGAGAAAAATGAGTTTGTAAGAAGCTAAGAGTGTATAAATGTGGTAGAATGAGAGGACAGTGTCTGCCGTTCAACTCGTGCCTCATGTCTCTTGTCTCAGTCTACTCTAACTCCCAAGACACCTATACATTCCACTTCTAAATCTGATTACTCGACGAATATGATTCTTCTTCATTCTCACATTTCCATGGTTTTAAGGAGGACCTCTCACAACAATAATGGTTGCTCTCCTGATTGTTGTTCTCCTGATTATTTTGGCTTCTCACATGAAATTGCTTAATTTATCTCATACTCTTAACATATTGCATGTAAATAAAGCATACATTGCATCTTTAGACATTGTCTTTATACCCGAGTGTTGGCAGGTAGCTATGGAGGATCAAAAGTGAAAAGCTGAAGGAATAGTGCTCTGGATAAGAACAAGGTGTGAGAGAGTACTATTACAAGCGGGGCGGTTTGGTGCAAGTGGATCTTCACAATAAAACAAAAGTCAGAAGGAAATTTTGAGAATTATGAAGCACAATTGGTAGCCAAAGGGTACAGTCAAGCATATGACATTTGAATAATATGAGACCTTTGCACCGATAGTGAAGATGAGCACGGCGCAGATACTAGCTTCTCTGGCTATGAATGGTGGGTGAAGTTTATACCAACTTGATGTGAAGAATGATTTTCATCATGGTGAGCTACTAGATGAAGTGTATATGAACATACTACCAGGATTCGGTATAGGTCAGACGGTGGGTAAGGTGTGCAGACTCAGAAGTCACTTTATGGCTTGAAGCAGTCTCCTGGAACCTGATTTGTCAAGGTTAGAAAAGTTATAGTGGTCATGAGATATCAACAGATCAATGTCAAACATACGGTATTTTTTCACCAAAATGATGGTCACATTACTTTGGTTGATATTTATGTTGATGACATGATTAGCACTGGTGATGATAAGACAAAATCACACAACTAAAGATAAGACTAGGCAAAAAAAAAAATGTTGTGAAGGACCTTGGATAGCTAGATATTTTCTTGGGATTGAGGTGACTCGTGGACAAGATGAGATGCTCTTATCTAAGAGAAAGAACGTACTAGATCTCCTCATAGAAGCATGCATGCTGGAATGCAAGAATGTATTCTCTCCAATTGATCAGTATGTCAAGTGGAGTGCAGATGCATGATAGTTAGTTGATCGAGAGAAACCAAAGATTGGTTGGTCGTTTAGTCTATCTAAGTGGCATGCCTCCAGATCTCATTTACAATGAGCGTCATGAGTCACTATATGCATGATCCAAGGAGGTGTCATATGAACGTAGTGTATCAAATTGAGGTACTTGAAGAGTGCACCAGGGAAGAGATTGATCTTAAAAAAAATTGGACATGTAAATTGAGGATTATTGTAATGTTGAGGATCTTTTATCATTTGCTTGATTGGATGAGTTGTGCAAATGATAAAAGATCCACCTCAGGATACTGCATGTTTGTAGAGGGCAACTTGGTCTCTTAGAAAAGCAAGAAAGAATCTATAATAGCAAGGTCAACAACAGAGATAGAGTATATAGCCATGGCCATAGGAGTTGTCGAGATGATGTGGCTGAGAGTCCTGTTGGTGGAGCTCAAGGTGGATCAAGGAACTCAATTGAAACTATGGTGTGACAAGTCAGCACTCAGCATTGCCAACAACCTTGTGCAACATGATAGAACCAAACATGTTGAAAATGACAAACCCTTCAAGGAAAAAGTTGAAAAACGGGCTACTGGAGCTAAGTCATGTCGACACTAGAGAGCAAGTGGTTGACTCTCTCACTAAATAACTTAGTTCATTAGATTTGTCTAGATTATATGACAAGATGAGCTTAGTGGATATTTTTTGTTAAACTTGAGGGGGGTGTTGAGAATTGTATTTTATTTTGAGGGGACTAATTGTAAATAAGGAATGTAGAAAACTTTTAGAAGTTATTTGTAAAATGGATTGTAAGGCTCTATAGAGGCACAACTCATGAATGGAGATAAATTTTTTTATCAGAAAAAAAATTGATTTCTATAATAATGACTAGGGCAAAGGCTAGATTTTCTAAATGTCTTTTTTGCTATTGCTACATAATCATCAAGAACCTATAATAATATTTAATTTTTCTCCTATAATAGAGTTAGTTTGCAAGTCCTAGGAATTTAAGGGTTGTATAGGGCTTGTATTCGTTAGAACTCAAATTGAGAATATTGGATTGATGTTGATTTTCTCTACTAGGTGTCTATAGTAGTAATGGTAATAAAATCGAATAAAACTTAGTTGAGGAGTATAGATTTCAAGAAGATCAATGAAGCTTAGCTGTAAGAATTAGAACTAGCTGCCTAGGAGAACATGGTATTTTTTTTCAAACTACAACCATAAGAAATTCATACAAATAAAGTTTAAAAAAAAAAATTAAAGAAAAGAAAGCTACTTTCATTATTGGTGAGGGCATGATTATGTCATCCTCATTACATGTAGCTCCTATAAGTATATCATTTGATCAGGCCTCATGACATTCAAAAATGCCAAGTTGAACATCTAATTAAGATCCTAAAGTATTTTAATCACATAAGTCATTATCACCATAGCCTCACCAGCCAATCATTGCTTTCTACTTATACTGAGGCAATCATTAACCAGTGCGCCCTTATGATTATATCGCAGCAAAATGGGGCCACATCATGCACAAAGCGAGCTATTCGGTACTATTCTATAAAATTCATGTTTATTTCTCTTCATCTATTAATATGTTACAGGTAGGAAAACAACAAGGGTTGGAGAAACAAAAATTAGTTTTTATTTTAACAAAAATAATTGGGCTTCGTATGTTTAGATATTTGTGTATTTGTAGGATTTTTTTTTTTCATTTCTAAAATTATCAGGCAAAATGGAGTGTGGTTGTTGTTTGATTTTAGTCTTCCATATGGCCTCTTATTTGATAGTTATGGTGCTTTTCATTTCATTAACTTCGCTAAATTTTCCATTGATTCATACCTTTCTTAATCCATATAGAGTTGTGTTAAGCTTTTTTTTTTATGAAACATGTTTAATCAATTTGAATTGAACAATTATTTTTTATTCAAAAGGTTGCAAAAAGTTATTATAAAAAAAAGGAAAAATCAATAGATATTTACCGGTAAAAGCAAACATATTTACTCTCATGTCTATTTTGAGTGGACATTTTCTAACAACATCCCAATTCAAATTTGAACGAGTCTTTCTTCTTTTTTAGATACAAATATGTCCTTTATACTAATTGGTAGAGATATTGTGAAAGCTTTTCCTTAAAGCACTGAGCATCAAAGAAAAAAATCCCTAATTTAAAGCCTCATCTACCAAAATATTACTTAATTCTCCTCACATTTCTTCCATTTTTTTAACATCACCCAATCTCCTCCCACTGTCCTAATATTTTTCTCCCACTTTGCGTGTCATACATTGCATTATTTCTTCTCTAGATGTGGCGATGTGGCCATATATGAACCTAGAAAATTGCTATATTAATTCAAAAACCTATAAAAGTCTCTCTTATATAGTTTATTACTTAGCAAATCATAATCATTAAGCAATAAATTTAATTGAATATTCAAATCTTATTTTTGCCCCTTTGGATTCATGAAGATTGTTTTTTCCTTTGAATCTTCGATAAATTTCACCTTTTGGATTAAAACAAATGAGATAACACTTGTAGAAAGCTATAAATAAATTGAACATTTTCTAAGGAAATAATGCATCCCAACATTCCAATAATCTTAAATTGTTTTAGGAAATTAGTTCACAACGACCTGTCGTGATTATACATTATGTTAGCTTCTATATTTAAAATTTTATAGAGCTACAACATGCAATTACTTTTATTACTTTACTACTAGGTTCTTCAATTTCCTTAACCTATAGTTCTTTAAATAATTTGTTTTACAAAAAATTGACACTTCATAAATGGGTATAATAAAGGCAGGATTTGCCATTTATCATAAAATATAATTTTTTTGGGGCTTTGGGAGAATTTAAAATCAAATTCAAGCAGAAATAGATAAGCACAAGACCTCAACCCTTATTTATGTGGCAAGGGCTGAAGCTTCCAACCAATATCATTAGGTGATGCCATCCAATAATTGTCATTTGACATAACTTTTCACTAGCGTTATTTCAACTTACTTAAAAAAGGCATTCGAGACTTACGCATAGAGGCAAGTTTCGAACTAAAATGCACCAAAATAAAGCCGCCAGGCTTAAGCCTCCCTATCACTAGTGAGGATTGAGCCTTTTCTGGTTGAAGCATATGCCTTGAGACTTTCTGGCTGGAGGGGTTTGAGGATGCGCCTAATCAAATTATTCAAAAAAAGTAAATTATATTATATTTCTTAATTTACATAACATTACACTACAACATATTATATTATATTTAATATTATATAATACAATGCTTCAAAAAAAAGCTATAGATAATTTAAGTATGATTACTTGATTATTTTATTAATTTATTCCTTTATTTTAAATTATATTAAATTTTAGACTAATTGATAGTTAAAATAAGTGAACAAATACAACAACAACAAAACCTTTATCCCACTAAGTGAGGTCGGCTATATGAATCCATTTTCTCCATTGTGTCCTATTTAGAATCATATTTTCATTTAATTCTAATAAATTAAAATCATTTTTTATACAATATGCCCAAGTCATCCTAGATCATTTTAAAATAAGTGAACAAATAACGATATAAATTAGTTGCAAATGAGACACAATTAGATAATAAATATGATGATTCTTTTGAAGATGATGAAAGCAAGGAAGATGCCACTATGAATCTTGAATCTTCTTAAAAAATTTTAAGTTTCGGTTAATGTTTATCTAGAATTATATTACAAACTTTTATGTCATATCAATATTTAAGATTATGATTTATATAGATTGTCTTTATGATAATAAACAAAATCAACATATAAATGATTTATTCTGTCATTAAAAGAATAATTCAATCTAGTCCTTGAGAAAATATTTTAATGCACTTTGTCTAAAGCTTAAGATTTTTAGGCTTGGATGAAAATATCAAACGACTATGGTGGTCTAATGTTTAAATTATCATCATGGGTATAGTTTTCTATCGTTCTAATCATTTTCCTACGCAAAAAAAATTATTTTATATTTTAATCTTTTGTTCATAAAGCAACAATGTAAGCTTCCATCTTCCTAACAAATGAAAAGAAATGAAGAATCCAAAAGTCAAGAAAGTAGGATATATCAAGGCCTTCTAGTTAAAAAATTATTTCCTCAAATTAGTCAACATGAAATTCAAAATCATAATTTTACCTTACAAGCATGAAACATATTCTCTCTAGTTTTTTCTTTAAAAATTGAGTGATGACTATTTCATAGGCTAATAATAGAGAAAACACCAGACATGGTGAGAATCAATGCCGTGGATGAAATTTATTTTGATGGGTCCAAACCCAATAAACGTGTGGCGTGGCTGGATGAAGAGAAATTCAAAGAGGTGATGAGTGAGCTGAGACATGGCAATGCATCATGTTCCTTTTCATCCCTGCTTAGAATGCAGTCCATGTCAAGAATCCAGCTAAATCTTTTTAGTTTTTACTCGTATAGAAGCCATTTTAACTGCTGCTATAGTTTTAACTTAGAACCGGTTTAAACAGTTGCCAAGCTCTGTTAGTAATTTTAATAATTGCAAAATAAAGCATTGTGGTAAGACTACCCTTCCGGTTGTAATCATTGTCGAAGGGGTTTTTAAAGGATAGTGTCCACAACAACTTTAAAACCATTGTGGGGGGTTTTTCGCAATTTGTGTTTCTAGCCGCAAGTATTCACAACAATTTTGAGACTACAAGGATTTTTTGAGGGATTGAAACAGCCACTTAAGCATTTAAAAACTACCAAAGCCCTTTCTATAGTGTCTACTGTTGAAAAATTAAACTTGATCTAAATTTGGGCTTTTAATTGAGCCCATAATCTAAAAAAGTCTTTGGAAAATTCTAGACTCATTTTATGAAGAAAGTTTTCGAGGATTCAAGAGAAATATTTTAAAGAAGTGGATTAGAGAATTCTAAAATATAGAATTAATGATTTTTATAAATGAAAATAGGAGAATATTCTTGAGAGTCAATACGAGTCATTGGATTAAAACGTGATGCCACAATCCTAATGGGGAGTTACTTGTATAAATAGGGGTGATGTGTTTGAGTTTTGTATCAACTAGAATCAAGAATGTGTATAAATAGGGGTGACGTGTTTAACTTCTCTTTTTAGTATTCATCTTCTTACAACAGCCTCTTATCTGCCAACAAAATGCTATCATAACTAAAGTTCCATTCTACTAGAGAGATGGAGAGCAACAGTATGATGCTCTTTCAAATCCCAAAGCTCAACAATAGCAAATATGACAACTGAAGCATCAAGATGAAGGCCCTTACTGAAGCACAAGGTGTATGGGAGATGGTAGAAAAAGCCTATAATGAGCCACAAGATTAGTCAAGAAATTTATTTTTCCTTTTTTTCAAAATTTTTAAAAAGAAAAAAAATCAATATCTTCCTTTGAACAATTTCATTTAAGCTGTATGTCTCTGCCTTTTAAGATTTTTAGGATTGTATAACAACATTCATCTTATATGGAGGTTTTAAGTAGACTAATCAGAACTAATTCATGAAGCTGTAACAAAAATTTACAGTAGCCTCGAAATAAGATAACTCAACTACCTAGTCTAAAGCCATATAAAAGCAACCGAGAATCAAACTTCACCCAACCACATGGAATGATCTTCCAAGATAGGGGAGACAAAAGTTTGAAAGAAATTTTTTCTTAAAAAAAATCACAAAAACAATATTAGTTCATTACTCTATTATTCGGACGAATTTATCAAATGTGAGTTCGGCTAAGAAGTTCAAACCACAAAAACAATATTAGTTCAGTACTCCTCTAAAAAAAGAAGAAAATTCATAAAATTGCATTAACAAAGAAAAAAGGCAACAGATGAGATTGAGGAAGAAAAGGCAGTCAGACCTGCTGCACTGCTGACAGAAACGCTGCTCCAATCCTGCAACAACAACTTTGGGTGATTTAGAGTGCATCCCACAAACCTTATGCCTTGAATAATATGCTTTAGCATGACTCAAATCCACCATGCAACCCTCCACCTGACACCTTGGCGGATGCGCAGCTCCCTGACTCTTCCCTTTCCTCGCTGAATGATTAGGGACAGCCCTTGAAGAGCTCCCACCACCTCCATCACCCGCATCTTCAAAGTAGATTTTTTGTCCAAACTTAAGCCCATGGAGAGACTCATTACAGCTACTGGAGCCAGAAACTGCAAGTGAGCTTGAACCAACTTCCATTTTGCTTCGTTGCAAGAGGGAAAGCAAGTTTGCCTTACAGCTAGTTGCGTTGTGGGAGAGGAAAGTGTTGGTTGGAATTTTAAATTTTGCTTCGCTGCTACATAGCACCTGTCACTTGGGTCAGGAGAACAGCTTGTGTGCAGTGGTATAATAACTGTGAAAAATGTCAAGTACAGAGATAGAAGAGAGATTATGAGTGCAGTTTACTCTGGAACGTAGATCGTGATTTTTCGGCTCTTGATCTTTTCTTTAGATAAAAATTTGATGGTGTTTTCAGTTGAGTTGTCGAAAGGTATTTTTCAAATGATGAGAAGCACTTATAAGCTGACCCAAATAGGCCCTATGTCTGAGAGTTTCGAATAATTTAATTAATTTGAAAGACATATTCAAAACATAGATGTTCAATTTTTTTTCTTGTGTTCTTCCAAATTCAGTATGTGCCATTTAAAATAATGAAATAATTGACAGAGAGAAGCAACCAGAATCCTTATTTAGATCAAATTTAACAAATGATATAAATTCAGATAAATCTAATTTATGTATTATTAAAAAAATTTAATTAGTTTTATATGGTAAAATGAAATTTANGGAGGGAAAGCGAGTTTGCCTTACAGCAAGATGCGTTGTGGGAGAGGAAAGTGTTGGAATTTTAAATTTTGCTTCGCTGCCTACATAGCACCTGTCACTTGGGTCAGGAGAACAGCTTGTGTGTGCAGTGGTATAATAACTGTGAAAAATGCAAGTAAAAAGATGGGAGGGAGATTATGAGTGCAATTTATTCTGGAACGGGCCCTTATATTTAACTCAAGACTTATATTTAGAATAAAAATTAAATCGTATTTTCGAATAAGTTATCGAAATATATTTGACTCATGATTTATATTTGACTTATATTTAGAATAAGTTATCGAAATATACTTTTCAAATGATGAGACACACTTATAAGCTGACCCAAATAGACCTTATGTCTGGGAGTTTCGAATAATTTAATTAATTTGAAAGACATATTCAAAACGTAGATGTTAAAATTTTTTTCTTCTATTCTTCCAAATTCAGTATCAATGAAAAAAAGAGAAGATGTGCAGTCCATAGGCATTTAAAATAATTGGCAGAGAGAGAATCAGAATCATTTTTTAGATCAAATTTAATAAATGATTTAAATTCAGATAAATCTAATTTATGTATTATTAAAAAAATTTAATTAGTTTTATAATAAATGATTTAAATTCAGATAAATCTAATTTATGTATTATTAAAAAAATTTAATTAGTTTTATATGGTAAAATGAAATTTACTTTTGATCATTAAAATGAAATTTTTGTGGGTGCAATAATTTGGTAGGGCCATAACAAAGTAGCTTTTGGTTGATGGATCATTTCATTTTTGCTTTTAATGTATCTTTTAAGCTCCCTTTCTTTGGGAACAGGAAACTGAACACAATCAGCATGAGACTGACTTCTTAAGATATTACTTTCCCGTGTTGGCCAAGTGTTTAACAGACAAAGATTTCTCGGAGGCCGAGCTGGAAAATCTAGAAGTGGATTTGGTGGGGAGCTACCCATGTGCTTCCTTGTCTAAATGGGGAAGCTTTCTGGCTCTGGGAACTTGGGATCTTGGAAGGTGGACTTCTTGTTGGGGCCAATAGAAAAGGGATTGCTGGGAATCTGCTCAATTTCATTTGCATTGGCTGGAAAAAACGTATTTTGAACACTTTTGGTAGGATTATGGTTGGTAGGCAACTTTTCTTCCCTTTTTATGAATGGAGCAGTTGGCATTATGGGAAAATAGTTTGGGGGCATGAAACTGTTCTAATCATGGCTAAATGATTGGTGTCAAAAACGCCTATAAAAAAAATGTTCATTCAAATTAGAGTTCTTCACGGATGAGAAATGGGGCGTTAATATGGAGAAATTATTGCATATAGATACCGCATATATCTCTGTATGTGGTGTCTGATCCTGACCATAGATCACAGTGATCTACGGTCAGGATTATTTCAGTTTTTTTTTTAAATTTAGGTGGGGCCCATCGAAATACATCCTGACCGTAAATCACCTGATTTACGGTCAGGATCGGACACCGCACACAAAATACGCGCGGTGTCTAATCCGTATGGAATAATTTTTCCTTAATATGATAGATATAAATATGTTTTTAGAAGAAAGATACATATATTAGATCTAATATATGCATATTTTTTTAAAATATAAGAAAATTATGTAGAAATAATTTGAGTAACAATATTTATGTTTGTTATTGTAATGTTATGAAAGAAGCAATTTAAGTAAATTAACTGGGATAAATATATTCATTTATATCAACGAAAATTATTATTTTTTTCTTTATTACGGATCATAATTATTTTTTATTTATTTTTATTTTATCTATTTCATTTAATAATGGTGTTTGCATCATTTATTTGTTTATATTTGCCAATAAGTGAAATTAATGACGTATCAAATGTTGTGTTGGGTTGAAATTGTGCATCATATATTACAGCATGGCATATTTTAATGTTAGGGTTTTTACATATCTAGCACACCAAACATTAATATTTATCAAATCACATCACAAATCTTAATCTTACTAATTTTACACCTTAAAAGTTCACTTAATAAGAAAAACACAGACAGTTTAGCATCTGTTTACTGTTCTGTGTTCAAGCACGAGAATCTTTCCATCTCTCGAAATTTCCTTCCCTTTCTTTTTGTTTTTCTACACGTAGTTGTCGACGCTATTTTTGGTTGGAGGGGAGCTGCCGGTAAGAAGCTGTCGGTCACCGGAATCGAAATCCCGTCGCTCGCTTCGGAAAGACGTTGAAGTTTAGAAAAGTGTGAAATCAAACTGACCCCATATTTTTCATAGTCTAAATGAAAGAGCACTATATCTCAAACCATTTATCTATCCCGAAGGATAAACACAAGACTTGAGGACGAGACTCGATCAAATAAACTAAGGAATATATGACATCTGTTTGGTCTGCGAAACATTTATATTTGACAACAAGTTCACCTATTTAATATAAAGAATTAAATAGGGTTTATATTAAATTGGGTTCGGACATGCTTCCTATAAGGGCAAGCCCCTATAGTTAATTACATCTTAAATAACCAAAGTCATCTAAGAAGACTCTCGATAAAAATCAGGAAATATTATCTTCAAGGAATTTCAAAGGATAGGACTTTTCAATGAGATCAGACGTAGAGGTGTGAAAGGGGATTGGTTCAAATTTAAAATATTTTATTGTAGAGTCTAAAGGATGAAGAACTAGGGGATGTCAAGGATCCAAAGGAGAACTCCGGTGACTTCCCAAGCCATCCTAATGTTTGGCTTCAGTTTTGAGGAGAAATATTTAGGGTTGATTTTGGTTTTGGTTTTGAACCTAATTTTATTTATTAGGGCTTACATTCGTGTGAAACGATCACACAAATAGCCTGGAAGATATGAGGATTTAGGTCGTGACAAACGACAACCTCGGAATCCTAAGACGAGTTAAGGCTTATATTGTATAGCAGGGCTATGCAAAGGCCTAAAGATAAGGTGAGGATTTGCGTTGCATAAGCAAGCAACCTCGAAGTCCTATGACTTTGTTGTTTAAGTCTAAGAAAGGAAGATTGGTTTAGCTGGGGAAGACATTTTTTGCTATTGAAGATGACCGTACTGCCCACCATGCTAGCTCCAAGCTCCTTGCCGCGACGAGTTTGAGTTAACTAGTGTGTCAAGTTATAATGTCAAATCAGGTGGCCGTATGGTTGAAGTTCTTTAAATTTTATGAGGGCATACTAAAGTTGATTATAGTGACACCGGTTAGGATCCTACGGTTCCCTCGTTCCAACAACACTATTTTTATTGGATTCACTTAGTTCAAATGAATTTACTAAACTCAATTTAATGAATTCCATAATTTCATTTAAACTGTGGGAAGCCTCGTTAGCAACCGTAGGTTACCTCCTCCGAGGGATTCCCGATCATCTGATAGAGACATCTTAATTTAGTTGAAGTTGTAGTTTTGTGTGATATTTGTGATTAAATTTTGAGTTGTTTTATATTTTGAATGTTGTGACGGTGAGTTTTATCTTGGATGATTTTAGTTTTGGTTTAGATGCAGGGTGACGTCGTTGTTTAGCATGTAAATTTGCAGGTATAAAAGTATAGTATGAATGTACAAGAAAAACAACGCTGAAAACTGTCTCATTCCACCACCTGAAACTTAAAATGCACGTTAAGACAGTTTATATGAAACAAGGAAGTAAAATATTGAAGATCCATCTAACCCTAGGTCATATCTTGGTGGGACATTAGGAGTTTAATTAAGGATGATGTTGCCAAGCAAAATATATTAAGTTTGGTAGATCTCTGAGGTATCCAACAGATCTAGAGAAAGAAGCAGGACCATGCTACTCTCTCGCTGCCTGGTGGAAAATCCCGAGTTCTTTTTAAACTTATTATGTTGCTTAATAATTTATCCTATCTGCCTAGTGGAAAATCCCGAGTTCTTTTTAAACTTATTATGTTGCTTAATAATTCATCCTATAAATACCCCTTAATATTCAGTGAACATTAATGTCTCAATTATCCCTAAGAATAGGTTAATTATCATTTATCATTTAATTTGAAAATTATGTGAGTGAATTCCCTTGAAGGGGAAGTTAGTGTAATTTGAACACTTACCCAAATTTTTAATCCTAATTTGGCTTAGTGGTGTTTCAAGGATGTTTGATTTAATTATGTTTATTTATTTAATCCTTGTTTAATCAATTTTTGATTTAGCATAAGTCACCACTAAGCCCTTAAGACCTAGGTGAGTGTCTTAATTAGCTTTGAAAAAATCAAACTTTAGGTGATCATGACTCATGATTTGAATTTTATTTGAACATCAAAATAAGGGTATTAAATTGATTAATTATTGACTTCAAAATTCATACCCCTAAGTCCTAGATTCACTTTTTTTTTAATAAACTTCCAAATTTTTAATGATTTTGAAATTTATTAACTTATCTTTTTAATGAGGAAAGTAAGATTGGTTTCTACCAATTAACCCCTTGTATTTCAAATATCAAATAAATTGATTAAGATTAGAGGTTACCCATTTTCCCTCCTTTAATTAAGCCTAAATGTTAATTAAGGCAAAATTTCCAAAATTACACATTTGCCCCTAAGGCTCTTTATCACTTCATAATTAGTAAAATTAAATTCAAATGACTTTGAAATTTTTATCCTACCTCATTCATGGGTCAATTAAGATCCTCCTTGAATTAAGCCTAAATGTTAATTAAGACTAAATTTCCAAAATTACACATTTGCCCTTAAGGCTCTAACACTTCATAATTTATCAAATTTAATCTAAATGACTTTGAAATTTTTATCCTACCTTATTCATCGTCAATTAAGACATCAGAGGAGAAAATGTGATTTTTCAGAATTTAATTTATTTCACATAATTATACAATTAAGACATCATAGAAGAAAATGTGATTTTTCAAAATTTAATTTAATTTATATAATTATTTAAGACATCAGAGAAGAAAATGTGATTTTTTAAAATTTAATTTAATCTATATAATTATTTTCATGCAATCAAATTCAATTCAAATGACTTTGAAATTTTTATCCTACCTCATTCATGGGTCAATTAAGACATAGGAGAAAATGTAATTTTTCAAAATTTAATTTATTTTATATAATCCCTTGAAATTTTTACTGGGGGTAGACCTAGACCAGGTAAGCCTTTGGATCAAATTTCATAATTTTTTTAAATCTTTTTGATTTATTAGAATTATTTTATGTTCTGGACTATTTAATAAAAATAAAATATTTTAAATGGTCAAAATTAAGTTTTTTATTTTTGAAAAGTCTCTCTGAGGTTATAGAACTTAAAGGAGCAAATTTCATTTTTTTTTATTTTTATTTGATTTATTGGAATTATTTTAGAGAAAACTCAGTTTTAGCTTTTAAAAAATTATTATTTAAGTTTTGAAATTCAATATCTTTATTTAAAAAATCAGGAAAAATATTCTAATTATTCCTAAGTGATTAGAAAAAAATTTAGAACATTTCCATGGGTTTTATTATTTTTATTTTTATTTTTATGAATTTTTAATTATTTAAATATTTAAAATAGGCTAAAAATCAAGTTTTTATCCTAAATATTATTTTATCTTTATAAAATATCTCTGATCATAGAGAACTCAAAAAACTAAGTTTCATAATTTTTTGAGTTATATTTTGATTTTTTTAAAATTATTTAAATACCAAAAGTGGTATTTATCTTTAAAAATCAACTTAAGTTGTCAAATGAACTCAAAATATTTTTATTTTTTTATGATGAGATTTGTGGATCATAAATCACAGTGGTGATCAATAATTAAATCATTTAAATGTTTATATTTTCTAAAATTAATTATCTTAGTGATTTAGTGTTTGTAAAATTTAAGGGCATTTTAAATGACCTAACCCATGAAATTATTTCTAAAAGCTTCTCTGGCCATAGTGGACCTTCAAAAATTTTCTTAGAATTTTCAAATCAATATTATAATTTCCATAATTATTTTAATAAAATAATGTGCAAAAACTTGAAAAATATGGATCTCTGTATAGGAATCTTCTCTGACTTTGGAAAAATCAAAGTATGTTTCCCTTGACAGAGGCTACAACATGTCAAAATTTCAAGCCAAGGTGATGTGTCAATATGCATGGAGAATCTAATGATTCCAAATAGTGTTTAATTAATTAAAAATATTTTATGCATCAAATGGACATGAAAATTATTCCACACCAAATAGTATTTAATTAATTAAAAATATTTTATGCATCAAATTATTTTAAAATTTATTCCACATTGTTGTCCTCTGGTAAATAGTGTTAAATTAATTAAAAATATTTTATGCATTAAATTGACTTAAAATTTATTTTACATTGTTCTCCTCTATTCACCAAGTAAGAGGGTATTTTTATTTTATTTTTGTGATTTTTCTACACAAATTTATGTATTTTTGAAATTTTGGGGATTAAATAAATAAGAAAATGCCTTATTTTCCTACTTATCCATGTCAACCTCGTACGGGTCGAATAGGCAAGGTAACTGTGTGATTGGCACCGTCAGCCGGCTCATTTCGGCCCATGTCGGACCGCGGTTTGTCCGACGGGATTAGGGCCACCCGATCAATACATGCTCGATCTGACGGTCACGAGTCATCATTCCAAATGAACTAGACCCAAAAACCGTCCATTTTAAAATGCTAATATCTCACTTGATTCTTAACGAAATTGAGGAGAATTTTCTTTAAAATGCTCGTATTGACTAGTAGAACACATCCATACGGTTGATAAACCCTAAAATTGACATTATATTCATGAATAACTAAAAGAAGCTTGGTTTATGATTAACTTTGAATACCTTGGTCCAATAGGAGTAGCCTTGATTGGATGCTTGTAGAAGCTTTATGTGGGTGTCAGAAGCCTAGGGATGGAGCCTCTGGTCGTGGTGAAATGCCAAGACCCAAATTCAATCAAAGCCGATTTGGGGGTTTGGTCAAAGTCCACCTTAGGGTGGTCGGATAACGAGCCTTTTATGGGGGATCTTCTTCTCTTGATTTTGAGATGGTGTGGGTACAATTAATTTGAATTTAGTGGAGGTTTGAAGGATGTCTAGTTTCGGCCTTGAAATTGAGCTCCAAAATTGAACTCTAAGCAATGTATTTAAGTGGCTAAGGAAGGTTTAGTTAAGCTCAAGAGGTCTTCAGGAAGCACTTGAAGAAGTTTTACAGAGTATCCCCAAAAGAATTTCAAGCTCTCTCTCTTTTGACATAGAGGGGAGTTTAAATAAAATGACCTAGGCTGGCTGTCAAGGCCAATTGAGGGGTTCATTTGGTTGCTTATGTAGAGGGCAGAGAAGCTCCAATGAGCAGCTGTGCTGATTTGGCCTTTGGGTTTGAATTGGGTGAAAATATCTTGTCTTGGCCATGGTTTTGGCCACTTTCCAGCCAGGCATTGGTCACCTCTTGGCTCAGGGAAGTCAGGGGTGGCTAATGATGGTTATCTCCCAAGGGTAAGTGATGATGTTGGAGATATTTCAAGTTAGGTCCAAAAATGGGTAAAATCCCTTAATTTGGGGATCCATTGGTCCATAGCTTGTCATGGTGATTTTAGGAGGGTTTAGCCTGGTCTTTAGGAAGGTTTTGGTGGCTGTGAAATCATTACTTTGGTGGCTTAGACATGGTTAAGTCAATTTTTGGTGAAAGGGTTCAAGTGAGTGCAAATGACCAAAACATGAGTTTGGGCTAGGCTCGTCTTATCAATTGGCCTAATTAATTATTGAATTTGGTGTAGATGTTCATAAGGAACAACTTTGATGAAGGATGGAAGTGGTTTTGAGCTCAATTGAAGCATCAATTTGAGAGAGTTTTAAACTTTAATCAATTTGGTCATGTTGGGCTAGGCTTGTGTCGAGCTTGGGTTAGCCTTGGGATAAGTCCAAATTGATTGTTATAAATGGTCAATAGGGACCTCATGAAGAGTTTCCAACATGAATTGGATGCCAATTTAGAGGTTAAGGCAATCAATTGAGTGAAATTTGGGGACTTAGCCAATTTAGGACTAAATTTGGGAATGTTTTATTTAGGCTAAAATAAAATGGATTTGAGACTTCACCAAGGCCAATTGATGGTTGATTTTGATGTATAAGAATGTTATAAACATTATTTGGGGCTAATTTACTAGGCTATGGGTTCAATTTGGTGAGATTAGGTCATGTGGCCAAGATTGGGGCTTTAACCTAACTCAAAATTGGGCTCAAATCATGGGCTAATTAAGCTTGGATTTGACCAAATCATCCACGTAGAATTCTACTTGATTGTGAATGAGTTCATAAAAAATCTTTGTCATTACACGCTGATATGTTGTCCAGCGTTCTTTAGGCCGAACGGTGTTACTGTGTAGCAAAAAATTCCAATTGGTGTTCTGAAAGCTGTAAGTGTTGCATCCTTGTGAGCCATCTTAATTTGGTTGTATCCCGATGATCCATCCATGAAGGAGAAAATTTCATGTGTTAAGACGACATCCACCATCATCGCTGGTATAGGTAGTGAAAACTTGTCTTTTGGACATGCTTTATTTAAATCCCTGAAGTTGACACAAACGCGGATCTGTCCATTTTTCTTTTTAACAGGTACAATGTTAGCTAACCATGTGGGGTATTGCTCTTCTTTAACAAAGTTGGCGTCTATCAACTTTTTCACTTCGACGATGACTTGTTGTTCTATTTCGAGGTGCATTCTCCTTGGAGCCTGTTTTACTGGTGTTATACTCTTGTCCACCCCAAGTTTATGGACCACAACCTCTACTGACAGTCCTGACATTTCATCGTAGCTTAATGCAAATCAATCTTTGAATACTGTTAATAGTTTGACCAATTTTGCAAATTCTTCGTCATCAAGTAGAAAACTTATAAATGTATGTCGAGGTCGTTCGTCAGTCCCGAGGTTAATCTCTTTCAATTCATTGATAGTAGATTTAATTTCCTCCTCAAATTTTGGCAGAACATCTTCTATTGGTTGATCAGTAGAGTCATCATCTACATCGAGACAATCCTCTTCTGACTCACTAATAGCAACCATGCAAAATTCAGAATCATTGATTGGTTCAACTGTACCAAATCCGAGACCTTCTTTTGAATTGGGAGTACAACTTTTAGCATTCCATAGCTTTTCAAAAAGTTGAAATTTATCTTTTGGAATTTGTTTTAGTAAGTGTCCCTGTTGAATTAACTTTTGATCACAAGGCGAGAAGTAGCCAAAAGGCAATTTCATTAATTCATTAGAATCAACATCCAAATTTACATGTTTTTCAAGCTCAGTAGAGGTAGAAGCACAGTAAAATTTGATCGGCTTTGAACCAACACTACGAACTTCCTTGACCTCTAAACTCTCAACCTTTTGAGGGAGAATCAGAGTAACTGTCATAGTATTCACATAGTGGTTTATCCGATCATACATTGTTTCATATTAATTCTTCTCTGTATCTTCTAGGAATATCTCGTACTGATGTCTTTTCTTTTGCTTTGTCATCATTATTTCATCTTCAGAACTGCCTCCATCACCAATGTTGATAGTTGGCCTAATCCGTTCAACAATTAAATTGATCTTTCCTCATCCGCGTCCCCGGCCTTAACCTCGGGTGCGTGAACAAGAAGAACTTCCACCAAGCCGTTGTAAAGGAATGATAGAAGATTGTTGAAGCGGAGTTGTATGACCTCCTTTTTATGATTCTTCTGAATCTTCATCTTTGTTTGTCAAAATCTCACGCAAGAAGACAGTCTTCTTTGGAGGCGCGTGGTAGGCAGCATCTTCATGGATACCAACTTCATGCACCGAAATGATTGTAGGTCTCCCTTGATGCAATTTTCTTGACCATCTTTGCGATATTTGATGTACTAGTGTCGGGATGATGGAACAATATTGTGCTCATGAATCCATGGTCAACCCAATAGAGCGTTAAAAGAATTCTCGTCGTCGATGATATGAAATTTAGCGGTTGTTACGAGTTCTCCAGCCTTCATAAGTAATGTAATTGATTCGAGGGCTATTTCTCCCTTTTGGTTGAACCCTCTTAACATCATTTTATCGGCCTTAAGCTATTGAGCTTCAATATCCAAATAGGTCAATGTCTGTAGGCTCATCAAGTTAAGAGATGCTCCAGGATCCACTAAAACTCTGGATAACACAAATCTGCCAATGTTGACGGAGATGTAGAGCGGACGGTTGTGGTCGGCGGTACCGAGCAGCAAGTCTTCATCTGTGAAGGTTACCCTTGATTGTTCTCTCAACGAGCAAGTCTCATCTGAGGATGTGCTAGCCAACTGAGCTAAGCAAATTTCTGGATCAAGCAAAGCTATCACCAGAGATTCTCTCATCTCCTGTGAGAGGATCAGAGCGTCGTAGATGCTTAGTTGGGCAGGCAACTTCCTAAGATGAGCTAGCACATTATAGTCTACTTTGCATGATCCTCTGATTTTATCTTGATTATGTGGTTCTTCCACTGGTGGAGGTGAGGGTATCTCTTCTCGAGTCATTATCTGTTTTCCTTTATCTGTTGGAGCTATTCTTGGTGGTAACACTTTTTCGCTCCTTAAGTTAACTTCTGTGATTTCTTCTTCTTGAGCTATCATTGTTGAATCTTCTAGTGTCTTTTCCTCTTAATTGGAAATATCTAAGCGAGCGGTGTATCATGATGCTCAAGAATTGGCTCTTTGTTATCAGTGCTGTCATAAGCGGTATTATTGATGTCTTCTTTGGACTTGATAACGAGTTCATTAGACTCGAGTACGATTTGAGGATCATTTTGGGAATCGAGATCACAACTAGATTGGTCATAATCAGTTACATTACCACCAAAAACAGTCAAAACATAGTTGAAATCACAATCATTATATTCATAAGACCCCGGAGGGACAAAAATATAATCATACAAAGTCAAGGGTTTGAGGATTTTCTTCCCCGAATTTGAGACAACCAATCTAGTAGATGCAGCCCCTATTCTACCCCCCATGCTATCAATCTTGGCAGTAACGCTCTTCTTTTTCTTGTTCTTTATCCTTAACGATGACAGATCTTCTGGTGAAACCTTCATCGCGGGCTCGGTATGTTGCGGACTCTAAATGGAGGCTTATTTTGATGCAAACTGTATCTTGTTCAGTATCTTCTTGGACGATCTGCTCCAAACCTCCTTCCATTCTTCTTCAGTGTTTGTAGAAGCTTGTTTTGATGAATGTTGTATTCAATTAAGGACCCTCTTGAGTTCATCCCAATTTGTACTCCATCCATCTACTCCAGCATACGAATCAATTGATAAATACATCTGGAGCTATACCAAGCACATTTCCGAGCCGTACTACCATTAGAAATACAGACGTCGGTTCTCAGAGTCGCCATTGCAAACCAACTTACAACTAAAGAAAATGCAAAGATCAGACTTGAAGAACTTGAAAGTCTCGAAGGAAAACGCCTACAAGCACAACAACATCTGAAGCTATACCAAGCAAAGATGATACGAGCTCATGACAAACTGGTCCGCCCAAGGACGTTTAAAATTGGTGACCTGGTCCTTGTTCTCAAAAAACCTATTCTTGCGTGTCGCAAGATAGGTGGAAAATTTGAGCCGAATTGGGAGGGACCATTTGTCATTGAGAAGGTCTACGCCGGAGGAGCTTACCAACTCATCAATTCTCGAGGAGAAAGGCCTATGCTTCCAATAAATGGACGATACCTAAAGGCCTACTACGCGACATGACGACGCTTGCCGCTGTTAGTTTGCCGCGTACATATGAAAATTTTTGTGAACTTCAGATAGTTCTGGGGTTATTTATATGGCCTAAAAAGTCTATGACCAGATAAATTTTTTTTTTAATCAATATCAAAATTTAATGAAAATTCTTAGTATCGCATATTACATCCGTCCTTTTCTACATATATATTAACAAGATAAAATATACGTTAATTGAACTATGTTTTGTTCTGGTTCATAAACAATTCCAGCTCACTGATGTCTCCCTGTTAATTTAAGGAGGAGATGTCAGGACCGCGGCTGATCTTTGCCTTCAAAGACGGTTTAAACCTCGCTTTAAACGAAGAAGATGTACCGCAAGGCGGAATAATCAACTTCGATATGAAATTTGATGATATCAACGTAGAATATGAAAATCCACTAATGGATGTTGTTGGAGAACAAGAAAAAGAGGGATTGCCCTCATTGCTCAAATTCAGCACCAAGATTCTCTCCTCCTCAAAAGGGAAAGAAATTATTGAAGAACAAGTTCCAATGGAAGGGACAAGCTGCCGTTTGCCTTCCATGATAGCTACTTCAGCAAGAAATTTGATAGTTGCCGACAATCAGAAAATACCTTTCGCCTCATTGCGTAGGACTCAGCGAAGAAATGCTGATCGGAGAAAACAAAGAGCTCTTGCCAAAGCACAGAAAGAAAAAGCAAAGTTATTTGCGATCCCAGAAGGATACATGTATAATGTCGACATGAGGGAGTCTTTTGACAGTCTGTCGTTGACAGAGGATGAAGTACAATCAGTACAGCATCCGGAACCATCATCAGCATGGATTCACTCTAATTCCAGTTCAGTTTGTTCCACTTTCTATTCTGCAACACTTGAACAAGGACATTCTAAATGTGCCTTTGTAGAATGCCCACGTTGCAATGTCTTGCATCTGGGTCAATATGGTAATTATGATGATTACTCATCAGCCAATGAATTGATAAGATATGATGATTTGTCGATCAATGATACAAACACAGTTCAACATCATCCATGGGACATTTTTCATGCGTCAACTCAAATTGAGGCGTATAATCTGGTGGAAATAATACCACCATTAACATGGCAACCAATCATTAATAATCGGTTAAATGATGAAGCTCGTTATCCAGCACATCCAGGCAGAGTCGAGCTTGCAAAAATACATAAAGTTAAATGCAATGTTTTCGAACATTTTGAAATAGTCGATGGAGACTATGTTAATATTCTGGAAGGATTAGAATTATATACAGAGGTCTTTTCTCTTACAGAGCAACAAGAAGTACTTGATTGTGTGTTTGACCTCTGAATCAGAGGCAAAGTATGACTGCTCTCCAGAAGAACGTATTCTGAACCTAAAAAATGGATGAGAGGCAAGGGTCGCATTACGATACAATGCGACTGCTGTTACAATTATAAGATAGATCGACAAGAAAATCTTTCAGGAATTTTACAACATGAGCAGGTGGAGCCAATGCCACCCATGATAAGATGGATGATCACACGGATGGTCCAATGGGGCATAATTCCAGCAGATTGCATCCCCAATACATGCATAATTAATATCTATGAAGAAGGGGATTGTATCCCTCCGCATATTGACCATCACGATTTTGTTCGTTCGTTCTGTACGGTCTCCGTCATATCGAAAGCAGTATATTGTTTGGTATAGATACAGAGATAATTGGTCCAGGTGAATTTCAAGGATCTGTCGAAATTTCTTTACTAAGAGGGTCCGTTCTAATTCTGAAAGGAAATGGAGCCGATATAGCGAAACATTACATTCCGGGAGTCCGACACCATCGAGTGTTAATAAGTTTCAGAAGGATGAGTGATGACAAAACTCCATAAGGATTTCAGCCAGATCTGGAACTTGAAAATTTGCAATCATATGAGTTATAAACTCGTTGCACCAATTGGCCATCCCAAAACAACAGCTTAGAAGGTCAGCTTGTTTAGTAACTCATAACACAGTTTGCGAGAAGATCTTCTATTGACAAGCATGCAGATGTATAAATATGCGAACAGTGATATGAAGACAACTTGTTTTGTACTTTATATTATGTACTCATAGATGTACTAGTTATGCATATAGCATAATGTATTTTCCATGTTTAAGATATATACATGATATATTGTAAAAATGACTGTATAAATCAATAATGAGTGACAAACTCTATATGATACTTGCAAATCTTTTTCAAAATAACATAAATTTCTACACATTACGCTTTCTGAAACACAAGATATTTTAAATCAGTCCGATAACTCTGATTTACTATTTTCAAAAAATTGATCCAATAATTTCAATTTTTACTTTGAATCAGTTCAATATTTCTGATTCATAATTGATCTGATAATTTCAATTTTCACATTGAATCAGTTCGATACTTCTGATTCATAACTTTTCAAAATTGATTTGATAATTTCAATTTTTACATCGAATCAGTTCGATACTTCTGATTCATAACTTTTCAAAATTGATCCAATAATTTCAATTTTCACATCGANTATGCTTTCCCCAAATTGATCGGATGATTTTCACTTCGAATTAGTCCGATATTTCTAATTCACATTCTTCAAGAATTGATCCAATAATTTCAATTCTTACTTTAAGATCAGTCTTACACTTCTGATTTCTTCTATTGGAAGTCAGTTCCAAATGTCTGATTCTCCTTTGATATCAATATTTGTATCTTGAATCACCATTATTAGGTCAACCCTTACATGTTGATCCCTATTAAAAAAAAAATCCCCAGCGGAAACAAATAGCATACACAAATTCACACTTCTTTGTAGATCTGATGACTTAGAAATCTATATTGATCTTGTTGATCTTGTCGGTCAACACCAATACGTGCGGGTGTTTACCCAACACACCACACCTATTGGGGGTCCATTTGTTCACCTCACTTTTGGTTGAGATCTAGAAAACTTCTTTAAGTAGTTGCCCAACACACCACACCTATTGGGGGTCCATTTGTTGACCTCACTTTTGGTTGAAGTTTAGCACACCACACCTATTGGGGGTCCATTTGTTGACCTCATTTTGTTTGAGGTCTAGAAACTGCTTTAGTAGCCTAGGTCTAGCCATAAGACTTTCCTACTGACTAGTCTTAGAAAACTAGAAAAGGTACCCTCACCATTAGAAACTCAAAACTCTTCTCTTTACTCAACTTGAAGTTCCACATATTGGTCCTAACCTCTAGCACTTAGTAGGTAAGATCATTATGAGGGAACTCAAGGAGAGTTCCTATAGGGCTACTTGGCCTTAGGATTGACCCTGGGTGTTGGTTTGGAGCTAAGGTATACAATACCCTCACCATACCCTCACAATATCCTGGCTAAGACCAATACATAAGGACCCAAAATGGGGATTTCATTGATCCATGGTTCATTTAGAATGGATATCTATCCAATTCTATTTGAAATGCTTATCTTGGGTCTTTTGCCCCAAACACCCCCAAGTTACCTAACTGCCCCTCAAATCCCAATTTTTGCTAAATGACCAAATCACATCAATTGGAATCATAACCATGCTAATTGGCTCAAAGAAATGTTGTATTTGCTTCATAGCAATCTTTTATATCAAATTTGACCGTAAATTTGCATTGGTAAAATCTTTTGATCATCTAATTTGGTTTAAATCCAAAACCCCAAATTGGCCCCAATATTGGCTAACACCCCAAATCTCAACAATTGAATGCCCTAAACCTCAAATTGGCAAAAGTTTTGTTGAAAATCCTTTGTGAGGTCATTTGTGACCAAACACAACAATCAATTTGAGCTCTCAATATTGGCTAACACCCCAAATTTCAACAATTGAATGCCTTAGACCTCAAATTGGCATCCATAGCTATGTTGAAAATCCTTTATAAAGGTCATTTTTGACCAAACACAACAATGAATTTGAGCTTAGCCCAAGGCTAGCTCAGTTTGACAAATTAGCCCCATATGCCTAATTTGAGTCTAAATCCAAATTTCATCAAAATCCACCAAATTCTTCCCCATATGCCTAATTTGGGTCTAAATCCAAATTTCATCAAAATCCACTAAATTCACTACCTACCCAATTTGAGCTTAGTCCAAAGCTAGCTCAAGATTGACCCAAATTAGCCCCATATGCCTAATTTGGATCTAAATCCAAATTTCATCAAAATCCACTAAATTCATTGCCAAATTGATTTAAAAATGACTTTCATCCTTCATGAAAGTTGTTCATAATGATGTTTTACACCAAACACAGCAATCAATTTGGACTTAGCCNTTCTCATGGGTAGAAATTTTTTTTAATTTTTAAAGGGATAAGGAGAGGGTTAAATCAAAGTACTTGCTATACCACATGTCATTACTCTATGGTGCCATTTTTACTGCTCATTATAAGCTTTAACCATGATCAAACCCTTGGTTAACCACTTTAACCCAAGCTAAAGCCCAAAAACGTGAGCCCCCACATGGCCAATACCCAAATTCATGCCAAGAAGCCACCTCAGCCCAAATTGAGTTGAGAGCCTCCTCTACTTAACACCTAAGCAGTGGGGCTAACCCCTCAATTGGCCATCCAAGCTTCCCCTGCACTTAAGCAGTGAGGCTAACCCCTCAATTGGCCAGCCAAGCTTCCCCTTGGCCAATTTATATAAAATCCACCCCCCACGGCCATGAATAGTGTGGTAAAAATAAAATTTTAACCAAGGCCTTCCAAACTCCTTAGAGAGCTTCTCTAAGAGTCCCTTAGCATATTACAATCCATTTCCCTCTCCCAACTCCACCACAGAAATCCAATTTTGAGTTTGAATTCCTACCCAAAACCAGGACAAACTTCAATCCGAACCTACACAGCACCAAACTTCAAATAAATTGGCTCTACACCTTCACAACAGTGAAGGAAGCCAAACCCTCATCAATTCCCCCTCTGAAATAGCCTCTACTATAGCTCTCAACCAACACCCAAAATCGGCTGTGGTCGGAATCATATATAGGCCTAACACCAGAGCCAGAGGCTTCATCCCTAAGCTCTTTGGGATCCAATGAAGGTGTGAAGAATCTCTGATTGAGGCCAAACCGCTCGAAGCAAAGGTATAACCTCACTCACTCTCCAAGCCTTCGCGAGCTCTCCATTTATGATAGCTTGATTTCATAGTATGTTTACCATATAGATAAGTTTGTCTCTTCAAGACAAACAATTTAAAAGAAAAATAATCAAAATCCATTAAGAAACGAGAGAGATATTAAGGTTTTAAGTTGGACGGCTCTCGGTTAAAACTATTGGGGACGATGAACGAATGTCGTCTATTCTCCCATGTATCAAATGGATGACGGAGATCAAGCCGGTTGATCCTCAAGAACGATACGGCGAGCCGCTTGGAAGCTGACTAAGAAGGCGGCGCCGAATAGAAGCGCGCCACGTGGCTGTTTGACGGATCTGATGATCCAGTCAGCCCGTGGTTTGAATAAATAAATAGGGGTATTTAATAAATTCAGAAAGTAGCCCCTAAACTTCAAAATCCATATCTTTGCATAGAAAACTCATAAAAACAAAATAAAAGTACCATCTTGCTCAGTGAACAGAGGAAAATCATGTGGAATAAATTTCATGCTTATTTGATGCATATTTAATTTTTTAAAAATCAATTAGGGTTAGGGGTTTCTCAATTCTCCATTCAAATTGGATTATGACCTTGACCCCAAATTTTTATAAGTTGTAGCATCTGTCTAGGTGCACAATTTGAGCATTTTTCCAAAGACATAGGAAATCTCTAGACAGAGATCTTAATTTTCTAAATTTTTATGCATTTTCTATTGAAATAATTATAGAAAATTGTATGTGATTTAGAAAATTCTACAAAAATTCATGTAAGTTTCCTATGACCAGAGTAGTCTTAGGAAATAATTTCCTGATTTNATCTATCTAAGTGAACAATTTGAGCATTTTTTCAAAGACATAGGAGATCTCTAAACAGAGATCTTAATTTTCTAAGTTTTTATGTANAAATATTTCTTCAAAGACATAGGAGATCTCTAAACAGAGATCTTAATTTCTTAAGTTTTTATGCATTTTCTATTCCAATAATTTTAGAAAATTGTATGTGGCTTAGAAAATTCTCCAAAAATTCATGTAAGTTTCTTATGACCAGAGTAGTTTTAAAAAATAATTTCATAATTTTTAAGAATCAAAACATTACTGTTTTGAGCAAACTTTGATTTGCTTAAAACATTTAATTTGAAGCACACAGAGATTAAAATCACTTGATTNGACACAGAGATTAAAATCACTTGATTTTTATCCTCCAACGTGGTTCATGAGTCATAGAACTCACCATAAAAATTTTAAAGGATTTGGAGATCATTTAATATTTTTAATTGANCTGATTTTTAAGAATCAAAACATCACTGTTTGGAGCAAACTCTAACTTGCTTAAAACATTTAATTTGGAGTACATAGAGATCAAAATCACTTGATTTTTATTCTTCACTGTGACTCATGAGTTAGAGAACTCATCATAAAAATTTCAAATGATTTTGAGAACATTTGATATTTTTAATTAATTTTTACAGATCATCATCAAATTTAACACTTAAATAATTTTCAAAAATCAAAATATAACTCCAAAAATTATCAAACCTANGAAAACTTACCATAAAAATTTCAAAGGATTTAGAGGTTATTTAATATTTTTAATTGATTTTTAAATGTGACCATTAAATTTGAAACTTAAATGATTTTTGAAATTAAAACATAACTCCAAAAATTATGAAACTTAGTTTTTTGAGTTCTCTGTTATCAGGGAAATTTAATAAAAATAAAAATATATTTAAAATAAAAACTTGATTTTGAGGTTATTTTTAATTATTTTTAAGAATTAAAAATAAAAAAAAAATTATAAAATACTAAACTCATGGAAATGTTCCAAAATTATTTCCTAAAAACTTAGGAATCATTGGAATATTTTTCCAAGGTGTAAAAATGAAGATATCTATTTTTAAACCGTAAAATGATTTTTAAGGCTTAAAAATAGAATTTTCACTAAAATAATTTTAGAAAAACAAATTAAAATCAGAAAAATATAAAATAAATTTTTCTGGGTTTCCTAACCTCATGGACATTTTCCAAAAATATAAAACATATTTTTCAACATGTAAAATATTTTTTTTTTATTAAAGTCCTCAAAACTTCAATTAATTTTAATAAATCACAGAAACTTCAAAAAATCATGAAATTTTGGCCAAATAACTTCAATTAATTTTAATAAATCACAGAAAATTCAAAAAATTATGAAATTTTGGCCAAAGGCTCTGGTCTAGGGCTAGCTCACATAACAATTTCAAATGCTTATGAATTGTCTTGATCATCTTTCGAAATATTCTTTGAAAATGCACATTTTTGCTTAAAAATAATTATATGAATTAAATTAAATTGTGAAAATTCACATTTTCTCCTCTGATGTCTTAATTGACCTATCAGTAGGGTTACATAAAAATTTCAAAGTCATTTGACTTAAATTTGACAAATTATGAAAGTTTGGACCCTTAGGGGCAAAATTGTAATTTTGAATATTTTGGCCTTAATGAA
>JXCR01025011.1:35677-49662 GCA_002079205.1 Phalaenopsis hybrid cultivar
CTTCCCACGGTCTAAATGAAATTATGGAACTCATTAAGTTGAGTTTAGTAAATTCATTTGGACTAAGTGATTCCAATAGAAAATAGTGGTGCCGGGACGATGGAACCGTGAGATCTTGACCGGTGTCGCTTTAATCAACTTTAATATGCCCATAATAAAATTTAAAGAACTTTAACTATAGGGTCACCTGATTTGACATTATAACCAAATGACCTAAAAAAAACTTGAACTCTGCTACAACGAGGAGCTTGGAGCTTACATGGTGGGTAGCCCGACCATCTTCAACAACAAGAGGATCTACACTAATACATTCCTAGGACTTAGTGGTGTTTCAAGGATGTTTTATTTAATTACGTTTATTTCTCTAATCCTTGTTCAATCAATTTTTGATTTAGCATAAGTCACCACTAAACCCTTAAGACCTAAGTGAGTGTCTTAATTAGCTTAGAAAAGATCAAACTTTAGGTGATCATGATTCATGATTTGAATTTTATTTGAACAAAAAAATATGGGTATTAAATTGATTAATTATTGACTTCAAAATTCATACCCCTAAGTCCTAGATTCACTTTATTTTAATAAACTTCCAAATATTTAATGAATTAGAAAATTATTAACTTATCTTTTTAATGAGAAAAGTGAGATTGGTTTCTACCAATTAACCCCTTGTATTTCAAATATCAAATAAATTGATTAAGATTAGAGGTTACCCATTTTCCCTCCTTGAATTAAGCCTAAATGTTAAAATTAACCAAAATTTCCAAAATTACACATTTGTCCCTAAGGCTCTATCACTTCATAATTTGTCAAATTCAATTCAAATGACTTTAAAATTTTTATCCTACCTTATTCATTAGAACTTAATTTATTTTATATAATTATTTTCATGCAAAAGTAGAATTTTTCAAAGAAAATTCCTAATATGACCAAGGTAAAGTATAATACCTTGAAATTTTTATTGGGTGTAGACCTATACTAGATAAGCCTTTAGATTAAATTTCATAATTTTTTGAATTCTCTGTGATTTATTAGAATTATTTTAAGTTCTTGACTATTTAATAAAAATAAAACATTTTAAATGGTCAAAATTAAGTTTTGTATTTTTGAAAAATCTCTCTAAAGTTAGAGAACTCAAAGTAGCAAATTATATATATATTTTTTATTTTTCTTTGATTTATTGGAATTATTTTAGTGAAAACTCAGTTTTAGCTTTTAAAAAATTATTTTTTAAGTTTTGAAATTCAATATCTTTATTTAGAAAATCAGGAAAAATATTCTAATTGTTCCGGGAAGCAATTTAGAACATTTTCATGAGTTTTATTATTTTTGTGATTTTTATGAATTTTTACTTGAAACAATTTAGAACATTTCCATGAGTTTCATTATTTTTGTGATTTTTATGAATTTTTTAATTATTTTAAATATTTAAAATAGGCTAAAAGCAATAACATTTCCATGAGTTTTATTACTTTTGTAATTTTTATGAATTTTTAATTATTTAAATATTTAAAATAAGCTAAAAATCAAGTTTTTATCCTAAATATTATTTTATTTTTATAAAATATCCCTAATTACAGAGAACTCAAAAAACTAAGTTTCATAATTTTTTGAGTTATATTTTGATTTTTAAAAATCATTTAAGTACTAAAAGTGGTATTTATCTTTAAAAATCAACTTAAGTTGTTAAATGAACTCAAAATATTTTGAAATTTTTATGATGAGTTCTTTGGATCATAAATCATAGTGGAGATAAAAAATCAAATCATTTAAATGTTTATATTTTCCAAAATTAATTATCTTAGTGATTTAGTGTTTGTAAAATTTAAGTGCATTTTAAATGACTTAACCCATGGAATTATTTCCAAAAGCTCCTCTAGTTATAGTGGACCTTCCAAAATTCATTTTAAATGTGTGACAGATGAACTTTTTTCTAAAAGCTTTTCTGGCCATAGTGGACCTTCCAAAATTTTCTTAGAATTTTGTAGTAAATATTCTAATTTCAATGATTATTTTAAGGAAATAATATGCAAAATCTTGAAAAATATGGATATATGTATTAGAACCTCCTCTGACTTTGAAAAAATCAAAGGATCTTTCCCTTGAAAAAATGTACAACATGCAAAAATTTCAAGCCAATGTGATGTGTCAATATGCATGGAGAATCAAATGATTCCAAATAGTGTTTAATTAATTAAAAATTTTTAGTGATAATATGCATGGAGAATCAAATAATTCCAAATAGTATTTAATTAATTAAAAATATTTTATGCATTAAATGGACTTGAAATTTATTCCACATTATTCTCCTTTATTCACTGAGTAAGTGGGTATTTTTATTTTATTTTTGTGATTTTTCTACACAAAGTTATGTATTTTTGAAGTTTTTGGGATTAAATAAATAAGAAAAGGCCCTATTTTCCTACTTATCCATGTCAACCTCATACGGTTCGAATAGGCCACATGTCGCTGTGTGATTGGCGCCTCCAGCCAGCTCATTCCTGCCCATGTCGGACCGCGGTCTGTCCGACAGGATCAGGGCCACCCGATCAATACATGCTCGATCTGATGGTCATGGGTCATCGTTCCAAATGAACTAAACCCGAAAACCGTCCATTTTAAAATGCTAATATCCCACTTGATTCTTAACAAAATTAAGTGAAAGTTATTTTAAAATGCTCGTATTGACTAGTAGAACACATCCATACGGTTGATAAACCCTTAAATTGACGTTATATTCATGAATAATTAAAAGAAGCTCAGTTTAGGGTTAACTTTGAATACCTTAGTCCAAGAGGGGTAGCCTTGATTGGATGCTTATAGAAGCTTTATGTGGGTGCCAGAAGCCTATGTATGGAGCCTCTGATCGTGGTGAAATGCCTAGACCCAAATTTGATCAAGGCCGATTTGGGGGTTTGATCGAAGTCCACCTTAGGGTGGTCAGATGATGGGGCTTTTATGGGGGATCTTCTTCTCTTCAAATTGTGATTGTGTAGGTACAATTAATTTGAGTTTTGTGGAGGTTTGAAGGATGTCCTATTTTGGCCTTGAAATTGAGCTACAAAAATGAACTCAAGCAATGGATTTGAGTGGCTAAGGAAGGTTTAGTTAAGCTCAAGAGGTCTCCAGGAAGCACTTGAAGAAGTTCTACAAAGTTTCCCCAAAGAATTACAAGCTCTCTCTCTTTTTCCATGGAGGGAGAGTTTAAATAAAATTTCCTAGGCTGGCTGTCAGGGCAAATTGAGGGGTGCATTGGTTTGCTTATGTGGAGGGCAGAGAAGCTCCAATGAGCAGCTGGGCTGATTTGGCCTTTGGGTTTGAATTGGGTTTGACTTGGCCATGGTTTTGGCCACTTTCCAGCCACCAAGGTGGCTGGCAAGCCAGGAATTGGTCACCTCTTGGCTCAGGGAAGTCAGGGGTGGCTAATGATGATTATCTCCCAAGTGTAAGTGATGATGTTGGAGATATTTCAAGTTAGGTCCAAAAATAGGTAAAATCCCTTAATTTGGGGTTCCATTGGTCCATTGCTTGTCATCATAATTTTAGGAGGGTTTAGCCTGGTTTTTTGGAAGGTTTTTGGTGGTTGTGAAATCTTTACTTTGGTGGCTTAGACATGGTTAAGTCAATTTTTGGTGAAAGGGTCCAAGTGAGTGCAAATGTCCAAAACATGTGTTTGGGTTAGGCTAGCCATGTCAATTTGCCTTATTAATTGTTTTTTTTGGTGTATATGATCATAAGGAACAGCTTTGGTGAAGGATGGAAGTGGTTTTGAGCTCAATTGAAGGATCAAATTGAAGAAATTTTGAACTTTAATCAATTTGGTCATGTTGGGCTAGGCTTGGGTCTAGCTTTGGTTAGCCTTGGGCTAAGTCCTAATTGATTGTTATAAATGGTCAATATGGACCTCATGAAGAGTTTCCAACATGAATTGGATGCCAATTTGGAGGTTAAGGCAATCAATTAGGTGAAATTTAGGGACTTAGCCAATTTGGGGCTAAATTTGGGAATTTTGGATTTAGGCAAAAATCAAATGGATGCCTCATGAAGAGTTTTCAACATGAATTGGATGCCAATTTGGAGGTTAAGGCAATCAATTGGGGGAAATTTGGGGACTTAGCCAATTTGGGGCTAAATTTGGGAATTTTGGATTTAGGCCAAAATAAAATAGATTTTTCATGAAGAGTTTTCAACATGAATTGGATGCCAATTTGGAGGTTAAGGCAATCAATTGGGTAAATAGTTTTGAATATGAATTGGATGCCAATTTGGAGGTTAAGGCAATCAATTGGGTGAAATTTGGGTTAGCCAATTTGGGGCTAAATTTGGGAATTTTGGATTTAGGCAAAAATCAAATGGATTTGAACCTTAAAAAGGCAAAATGATGGCTGATTTTGATGTATAGGAGTGTTATAAATATTTTTTAACATTAATTGGGGCCAATTTAATAGGCTATGGGTTCAATTTGGTGAGATTAGGTCATGTGGCCAAGATTGGGGTTCAACTTAACTCAAAATTGGGCTCAAATGATGGGCTTATTAAGCTTGGATTTGGTTTATTTTGGCCATATAAAAAGTTAATTTGAGTTTAGGATTGAAATTGGGGTCAATTAAGATCAAATTGATGGACATTTGGGTTGGATTTAGGAAAATTTGGGTCTCTAAAGGTAAAGTTGGGGATTTTGGTTAAAGAGGGTCAAATTGACCAAATTTGGTCATGTGATAGTTGAAAGAAATGAAATTGGGAATATTTAAAATTTATTAGGATTTTATGGTAATTTTTGGAATTTTTGGTATTTTGAGCTATGGAAGTGTATTTTGGTAATTTTGGGGTGTTTTAGGGGTAAAAGGCCAAGATGGGTATTTTGGTAGAGTTGAGGTACCAACCATCACCAATAAGCCATGGACCAATGGAAACCCCATTTTGGGTCCTCTACATAGTGGTCTTAGCCAAACCATAGCCCTAGGGCTAGTAGGTTTAGGGGACCATCTACATGAGTTTCTGAAAAGATCAAGGGATTTAAGCTAAAAATTTGAGTTTAAGGCTGTGAGTGTATGTGAGTGTAGATGAGATTAGTGAGTGAATTAGCTCCAGACCAACACCCAGGGTCAACCTTAAGGTCCAGCAGTCCTAAGGGTGACTCATCTTGCGTTTCCCCCATAGTGACCCCACCTACTAAATATTTAGAGGTTGAGACCAACATGTGGAACTTCAAGTTGAGTAGAGAAGAGTTTGGAATTTCTAGTGGTGAGGGTGCCTTTTCTAGTTTTATAAGAATAGTCAATAGGAAAGTCCTATGACTAGACCTTAGGCTACTAAAAGGGAAAAACTAAATCTCAACCAAAAGTGAGGTTAACAATAGTTTTATTATTTATTATTCCAACCCCAATAGGAAAAGTTGGTATCATGACATACTAATACCTCCAAAAATTCCGTCTCACAATTTTACTCGAAACCACTATCTACCTTCCCCTTCCACCTTTTCTGCCTGAAACCCTCGCACATTCCCGATTAGAGATAGTTGGGAGGGTAAAGATGCAATCACGACTTACAAACTTCTTTGAAACTCATGCATGTCTCTCTTTCATGGCTGCTTCTACCAGACTACCTCTTGTTAGCAACATCTTCTCTAAATCCAGTATATCAACGTTCAGGTATTTCTTTTCCTTACGACCACACTCTTCTGTGATTTAGGGCAAAACGGACGTAAAACGAGTCATAAGATCCTGTAGGATTTGAAGTTGCTATTTTAACTCTATGAATTTATTTATGACAGATCCTGTTATTGTAGAATTCAAAGTCTTTATTTTTTATTTTTAAAATTTTTGTTCTTTGGCAATATATAGTTTAAATATTTTATAAATCCTACTTAAATCTTGCTATCAAGCCATTTGACAATTTAGTTTTTGAATCTTAAATATTGTTTTTTGCTATTTGACAATATTTAATTTAAATATTTATAAATCCTGCTTAATCTTTGTTATCAAGCCATTTGACTATTTAGCTTTAAAATCTTCAATACTTTTTTGATGTATGGCAATATTTAGTTTTAATATTTTAATTTTGTTATTTAAAAATATTTAGTTATATGATAATCTGTAATTTATTATAATTTAACATTTTTTTTATATAAAATGACAATCAATTTCAATGTATTTATTTATTACTTAAAAGATTACTTTAATGAATAAGTGGTGTGGAACCCTTAGTTTCACCAAAGTCTCATCAATATTTGTTCATATTTAATTAGTTTTAACACGCAACATATTGTACTCTTTTTCTTGGATTAATATAGTTAAGTTGTGTAATTACTCATGAGTTATCATTAGATAACTCATTCTGTTGTTTTAATATTATTTATATGCTTTATATATTTACACAAGATGAATAGATCAAATCATTAGATAACTCTTTATATATTTATATGCATTTGCCAATCAAATTTTATCATGTTTCTCCTTCTACTAATTCTGAAAATCATGTAAATTTGGAAGAGGATTCTAATGAATTAATAGAATTACCTTTTGGTTACTTTTATCTTTTTGTACAAAATTTAATTCAACAGGGATATGTACTAAAGAAAATGCTAAAGGATAAACTACAACTTTTTTGAGAAATTGTAGAATGTTAGAGGTTCAACTCATTTGAAAGATGGTTTCGGATTTGGTACAGTAGGACCAGTCGATGACTCAAAATTTTGCATGATTGTTACTAGCATATTGGAAGAGGATTGCCTCGATATAGAGGATGACTTTGAAGAACAGTGGATAGACGACTCTCTGCCATAATTTGAAGAAGAAAGTAAATCAATAGTCGATGAATTGAAAGAAACCAACCTCAGGACTGAGGAGCAGCACCAACCTACCTTTATAAGCTCTCTACTCAGCGAGGAAGAATCCACATAATTGATAAAGTTATTGTCATAATTTAAAGATTTCTTCATTTGGAGCTATGATGAAATGCCAGAGCTATCAGCAGAAGTTGCAGTTCACAAGCTCGGGGTGGACAAAGATATGACCCTACCAAAATAAGCTCCTAGGAGAATGCGCCTCGAAATAGAGCACCAAGTCATTGCTAAGGTAAAAAAGTTAATAGAAGCTAACTTTGTGCGAGAACAGTAGTACCCCACATGGCTAGCCAACATCATGCTAGTTAGAAGAAGAATTGACAAATTCATGTATGTGTCGCTTTCAGAGATTTAAACAAAGCATGTCCAAAAGATGAGTTTCAATTATTAATACTAGAATTAATAGTGGACATCGCATCGAAAAATGAAAATTTTTCTTTCTTGGATGGATCATCAGAATATAACCAAATCAAGATGGCTCTAGAAGATGCATCACTTACAACATTCTGAACACTAATTGGAATTTTTTGCTACACAGTAATGTCATTCTAGTTGAAGAACACCGGAGCAACATATCAACAAGTAATGACAAAGATCTTTGATGGCCTCATTCACAACCAAGTGGAATGCTATGTGGATGATCTGGTCATTAAAAGCAAACAAAAAAATACCATTTTTACAACTTTAGGATCGTTTTCGAACGATTACAAAAAGACAATCTAAAGTTGAATCTCTTAAAGTGTGCCTTCAACTTCACCTACGGGAAATTTCTAGGATTCCTTATTCATCATCTGGGAATCGAGATCAACCCGGATAAGATTAAAGCTATCTTGGAATTGCATCCTCCCAAAACCTTAAAACAACTACATTCCTTCCAAAGAAAGTTGTCATATCTGAGATGCTTTATTTCTAATCTCTCAAGTAGGTGTCAGCCCTTCTCGGAATTAATTAAAAAGGAAGTCAAATTCATTTGGGAAGAGAAATGCCAACAGGCCTTTGAGGATCTTAAGCAATATTTAATGCCACCTTCTATTGTGGGAGCCCCTATCCCAAGAAAATTGTTGATACTTTATACCGTGTCCCAATTCTTTGTATTCTCTAAGGGATGCCTCCTTTCACAAGTCTTTTAACCATATTTTTATTTCTAGTGGTC
Organism: Phalaenopsis hybrid cultivar; assembly: GCA_002079205.1. NCBI lineage: Eukaryota > Viridiplantae > Streptophyta > Magnoliopsida > Asparagales > Orchidaceae > Phalaenopsis > Phalaenopsis hybrid cultivar. The sequence continues at coordinate 43,672 of JXCR01025011.1, forward strand.
ATAATCACCCTCTTTAGCTAATAGGTGCCTCAAATGTCCCTTCAAAATTCAATAAAATGAATTAATCTGTCAAATAACTGCCTCTGGTGCTTAAGCGTGAGGCCTCTGGCGCTTAGGTGTGGCCTTCTCTGTTTCACCAGCGCTTAAGCGTGGCATTCTCTGTTTCACCAGCGCTTAAGCGTCGGATCTGTCGCTTAGGCGCCAAAACACTTTTGCACCATTTTTTCATTTTTAGTCCAGATTTGATCATTTTTCACTCATTTTAGCATTTTTCACCTTTTTTACTTGTACCTTGAAGAAAAACACATAAATACCTTCCATTAAAGTGCAATATCTCAAAAATAGGTATAAAAATGTATGTTAAAAAACTATATATTTTAAGTGTATCAAAATCCCTCAGACTTAAAATGTTACTTGTCTTCAAGTGACACTTCAATCTTTAAAAACCAAATAAGTATGATTATGTATATGAGTTTCTTTAGAAGTTATTAAAATTTAGATTTAGAAATATAATAGTCCAATTTAGAAAAAATATTTNGTTAAAAAACTATATATTTTAAGTGTATCAAAATCCCTCAGACTTAAAATGTTACTTGTCTTCAAGTGACACTTCAATCTTTAAAAACCAAATAAGTATGATTATGTATATGAGTTTCTTTAGAAGTTATTAAAATTTAGATTTAGAAATATAATAGTCCAATTTAGAAAAAATATTTAGTAAATGAGACTAACTTAAAGTTTAGAAATTTTTAATGTTAAGAAATATGAAAATATGAGTTCTTATCTAAATGAGAAATGTTGTAGATTTTCCAAATATAGAATTTAGTCCTTTTATTATCTCCACTTAAAAAAAATTATTATGAATAATTTTACTTACTATATTATATTCTTAAGCTTAAGAGTTTCTCAAGTCTTATTTAAGCTTAAGAGTTTCTCAAGTCTTATACTTTAAAAAGATCAAATGTGAAACCAATTTTTGATTAGGCACTAATTCTCAAGCTTTTCCTCCCTTGTTTTTTTCTTTTTCTTTTTTCTTTTCAGGCAAGGATTAGTATATATGGATAGACCTTTAATAGTTTTGAATTCCACTTCTCCTTTCCTAAAGCAAAATAATAGTTTTGAAAATTATTTTTAATAAAAGAAATTTAAATATTAAAAATAAAATGCTGAATTTCTAAATTTTTCAAAAATACAATTTTTTTTACTGAAGATAGTTTCACTATATTTAACATTTTCTACNATATATCTGGATAGACCTTTAATAGTTTTGAATTCCACTTCTCCTTTTCTAAAGCAAAATAATAGTTTTGAAAATTATTTTTAAAAAAAGAAATTTAAATATTAAAAATAAAATGTTGAATTTCTAAATTTTTCAAAAATACAATTTTTTTTACTGAAGATAGTTTCACTATATTTAACATTTTTTACACAAAATTTTTACTGAAAGTTTTTCTTTATTACTTAGAATTTTAACTAGATTTTCTCTTCATTACTTAGAATTTTAACTAAATTTTTTTACTCGTTCCTATGATCAAATTTTACTTCCCTAATATAACTTCATATACATGATCATTTTTCTTTTCAAATCAAATTCACTTGTAGNCTACGCAAAATTTTTACTGAAATTTTTTCTTTATTACTTAGAATTTTAACTAAATTTTCTCTTCATTACTTAGAATTTTAACTAAATTTTTTTACTCGTTTCTATAATCAAATTTTGCTTCTCTAATATAACTTCATATACATGATCACTTTTCTTTTCAAATCAAATTCACTTATAGCACATTTGAGAACAAATAAATTCAAGTTTTGAAAATATTTTTCATTCCCCCAAACTTAAATTTTTAACTAGATTAAACAGTTTAACATCATATATATATAAGCAGGAATGAAAATTGAAATAGCATGCTTACAGGAATTTTTATATCCTAATTATACAAGTATAAAAACTAAAATTGGGAGTAAAATTAATTTTTGATCAATTTTCTATCATTTTAATTTTAATTCAACATGTAGAGATTATTAGATTTCTAAGTAGTGGGTACAGACATAAAAATAAACAAACACACCAACTAGATAAAGGAAAAATATAGGGTAGCAATTTTCCAAAATTAAAGTTTAAAATTTAAGCTAGCAAGATTTTTAACTTTTCAAAAGACATAGAAATAAGTTCAATCCTAACTAACTAAAACACATTACTCAACACACAACAACAATTACTACCCATGAATTTAATACAAAATACTAACAAAACATAAACATCACAATAATAATTAAACAAAACAAAAGTCTAACACTTCATATAGTCCATCAAGTACATAAACTCAAATGTCTTAAGTTCACACAACGTAGTCTATCACATATTACAAATATAAAAATAACTTAGTCCTCTTCCTCATCATCTGAATCACCATTGTTCCAGACATCTGTAGGCACATAATCAGGGTATGTTGGATATGAAGGACATTCCACTCCTTAGTTACCCCTAATGAGGCTTTCCAAAGATGAGTGAAATTTCTCCTCATAATCACTATGCCTTCTAGCAGACCCATCAATATGATCTAAATTTTTTTCTAAATTTCATACCTTATCTACGATTTAATTAATATTATCCATCATCCTCTGCAATAATTGATTCTGAGTTTCAATAGACTCACCTTTAGAAGTAGATGCTCACGAGGTAGATGGTTTCGATGTAGAAGCAGCAGAGGTGAATGCAGCAGACGCAGACAATCCATAACTTCTTGAAAATCATCCTCTCCAACCAAAAATAGAGTGCTCAGAATACAATTTCACATTTACACTTGTAATTGGCTTTAGAGGCAGCAACTCTTCTTCCCAGCTATCATACCTCACACCAGCCCTGCTCACACAAAGAAAAGATCAAGGAAGCAAATCCTAGACCTATAGTAGTAGCAGCAGTGGCAGAACCGAAGATAGTCTAACAAATCAAAGCTCCAATATTGTTAAGCTTTCCTTTATAAATACAATAATTCAAAGTTACTCTCTCCCTCGTAACTTCACTAAGATGATTCATCAGTAATAGACGAGCTGAAATAAAGTAGCGCCACGCCTTCGATGGTACACTTAACTTTGAAGTGAAAAAGTTAACTCTCCTCTCATTTGTAATTTTCTAGTGTTCCCTTCCAACAGTCAAATATGAAATAATCTCATCCAGTTCCATCTTAGTCGGACTATAGTTTGCATAAAAACACAAAGTATCAGGTGGTAAATGATAGAACACATTGATTACCTCTGATGAAAAAGGTACCAATTTTCCTCTAACCATGCCTCTATCCTCTTCTGCCTCAGAAAGTTTTGCATAAAACTCCCTTTCTACAGATATCAAACTCACAAAAGAAAAACAGCAGAATCGTACCCATTATCGGCGAACGATCAAATCTTCCAGGGATCCACCTGGATTTTTGAAACGCCTCTTAGGAATCAATTTTTGTAACTATAGAGCGTCACTATATCTATCCTGAGCTTTTGAACTCTCAAACTTGCTCGAATAAAAGTGGGTATTTCCCTTACTCCTCTTCATTCTAGGGGCCATTCTACAAATTTCACAAAATTCTACAATAACTTCAAAAATCAAGTCTAATCTACTAAACTCTACTCCTACAAGCATAAACTACACTTTCTATGCAATTTCCATAGATTTTTCTTCACTTTTCTACCATGAATAGTGATTTTCGGGTTTTCCCAAATGTACTCAAAATACATGGTGAAAATTTAAAATTTCTACATAGAAGTGAAGCTCTTAGCTTCAGAAATCCAAATCTAGCAAATTTGGCTCAAATCCACCAAGAAATCTGCATGAAAAGGTTTGCCTTAACATCAAAATTGTGAAGTCGAGAGGAAGAAGACGACGGAAGGAGTAAAAATGGTGATTTTTGGGGGTATTTTTTAATTTTAACTGTTTGCAAACCGATTTTCGTGAATCGGCGCTTAAGTGCGGATAAGTGGCACTGAGACGCTTGCCTCTCAGGTTACATCGCGCTTAAGCATGAGATTGTGTTGCTTAGGCGCCAATGCACAATTTTTGAGATTTTTAAACTTAAGAAAAATGCACTATTAGCCTAAGTATAACCCCCCCTAAATTGTCTTACAATACTTAAATGATTATTTTACTCTCCTCTCTCTCAAAATTCTCCTATAAAACTAATTCGATTCAAGGCTAAAATAACACAAATTTTCACACAAACAAACACATATATTCATTTACAAACTATTAGAAGCAACATTCAACATATAATTCTCATTTTAAAGTGTCTCAGAAGAGAAATTTTCTTAAATACAAACACTAAACAAACAAACTCAATTAAACACATAAAAGACATAAACAATAAAAACAAAATTTAACACTAACACTTAAAAACAACGACTCCTAACAAACAAACTCTAACACTGAACTTAATTCAATTTTTTATTTGTTGGAACAAATTCTTATCTTTCATTAGTCTCTCCTTGGGCATTTAGAATATAAAGTTGATAAAATGGATGGTAGTGATGAGCTCTGATACAATCTTCTTCAATCCATTGTTGCTTAAGAAACATTGCCTTATCTGCTTCTTCTATATTTCTAGTATGGCTAAATTTCATTTTCAATATCCATCCAATACGCTCTAGATGTGCATTAAATTCATTTACCTTTGTCTCAAGTAAAACCACACTAGTTTCAATTTTGTTGATCTTTTCTACTATTCCTTCAATACTAACGGCTAAGATATCATTATACATCTCTTGTGCGCTTTGACTAATGAATTTCTTCTTCATGGCCTCTTCCTTTTTCTTTAAATCCATCTCCCATGAAGACATTTTTTCAAAATCTCTCTTTCTCTTAGAATTTTAGAGCTAAAAATGATTTTGAGGTGAAATTCCATCACAATTATAAGCCTAAATCCTTCTAATAACTCTTAGACACGTTCTAAAACTGCCATGACATGTTTAAGTTAACCAATTGGCTATTAAAGATTCTAGAAGTAGAATTTCACATATGATTTTTAACATCCGCACTTAAGCGCCGAATATTGGTGCTTAAGCGTCAGCACTCATTTTTGCACTAGTCAACTTAACGTCCAAATTCTCATTCTATCATGTTTAGATCACTAAATAAAGTCTTAAAATCAATACTAACACATAATAGTCTCGAAACTACTACCCTAAATTTTATTAATCACACACAAACAACATTGAAAACAAAAGCACACTGGTAACTATGGGTTGCTTCCCATAAAACACTTGATTTTACATCGTCAGACTGACCTAACCAGTGCTTATTTTGGTTGACCCAACATCATTTGATTGTTAAATTTACACTGATCCCCTACAAAATAAGGTTTCAATTTATTTCCATTCACTTTAAATACTTTCTCAGTTTTAGGATCTTTAATATCCATAGCTCCATAAGGATAAACTTTCATCACAACAAATGGGCCCATCCACTTGGACTTAAGTTTGCCTGGAAATAATTTTATCCTTGCATTATATAGCAAAACTTGTTACCCTAGCTGAAAATTTTTAGTAAGAATCTTTCGATCATGCCACATCTTCATCTTTTCTTTGTAAATCTTAGCACTCTCATAAGACTCATTTCTTATCTCTTCAAGCTCATTTAATTGTAATAATCTTTTCTTACCAGCATCTTTCAAATTATAATTGAACTCTTTAATCACTCAAAATACTTTATGCTCAAGTTCAACTAGTAAATGACAAGCTTTCCCAAATATTAGCCTATATGGGGACATTCCTATAGGAGTTTTGTATGCAGTCCTATAAGCCCACAAAGCATAGTAAAGTTTAACTGACCAATCATTTTTTTGTTGGATTCACAGATTTTTTCATAATTCTTTTAATTTCTCGATTGGATAATTTAGTCAAACCACTTGTCTGAGGATGATAAGCAATAACAATTATATGGTTTATATGATATTTCTTTAATAATTTCTCCATTATGACATTTCTGAAATGACTTCCTCCATCAGTTAT
>JXCR01025011.1:51387-62989 GCA_002079205.1 Phalaenopsis hybrid cultivar
AAATTAAGATCAAAGTGAAAAGATCATCACAATTTCTTAAACATTTTCATGACTTCACCAATTCAAATCACCATTTCACAAATCTCAAGACAATGAGAAAGACAGAGAAAACTACTCAGATCTCATGGGGAAAACACAAGAAAACTCAGAATTCTTATATAAAGTCAAATTCATACAAACTACAACAATAAATAAACTTATCTCTAATTTCTCCCCAAGAAAACTCCTTAAAGTTTCTTTGAATCTCTTCCTTTCATTACAACACACAGAATTCCTTTTTGAAGTGGCAAGGAGAAAGAAATCTCTTACTTTCCCTCCACTCTTACAATCTCTTGAAGAATTCCACACAATTTTTACACTCTAGTAAATTTTCTATACACTAAAAGAACCTCTCTAACCTCCAGGACTTCTAAAGTCTCCTTAATTTTTGGCCAAAATCTTCTTTTAAAGTTGTGGATGAGCTTTTCAAAGAGTTGCCTAAGCATCCCTTCAAAATTTGTCCTCATCCAAAGCCTAGTTGGTCATAACCGCCGAGCTCGCTGTCGGCGGCCTCGAGGGTATCGTCAGCGGACCTTCTTAATGAATTAATTCTGGAGTCTCGGGAAAATATCGTCGTCGGCGGGGTCGATGGCGCAGTCAACTCCCTAGTTCAATTCTTCACATTTTGGTCCTTTTCGCTCCAAATTCCCTCCTTTTTGCATCTTTTTGCTCCAATGACCCTATTTCATCATTCCTGCAACAAAACATCAAAAACACCTTTCTTTAAAGTGCCATATAATAAAAAACAGTATAAAATAGGTATGAAAATCTCAACATATTTTCCTTTGGTCAAAATCCCCCAAACTTAACTATTACTTGTCCTCATGTAATTTTAGTACTATATAAAAGTTATGATCTATTGTAGTAAAGTTTTAATTCAGAAATACTATAAGTTTGATTTAAATAAATATCATAGTGAGATTTTCAAAAAAAATTCAAGTAATTGAATTAACTCTGTAGCCACAAGATTATCTAGTCATCAAGTTTAAGAGTTCTAGTCTTCTATTCATTTCAAGAACGTCTATATGTTGCAATATTAATTCACTTTGAATATTCAAATGATAGTAACTTCATGAGAACACTACTAGTAAAAGATCTATTCCATAAATATAAGTTCAGGAATGTATTTAAGTTTTTCTTTTAGGTAGGTCTAGTGAAGCCAATTTTTGATTAGGCATATCCTCAAGCTTCTCCTCACTTTTTTTTTCTTTCTTTTCTCTTTTTCATTTGGATTGCTTTCAATCCTTTATATTTTTCTTTTTTTTCAGGGATTATTTTCAATCCTTTCTTTTTCTTTTTTTAAGTGAGGGTTACTATATCTGGATAGCTTTTAATGATTTTGAACATCACCTTTCTTTTCTAAATTTGAAACTCAAAGTATTCCTTTATCTTATACATCTTTCATAGCTTTTACATCATTGAGCCTCAATCTTTTCTTCTCAAATGAATTTCCAGATTCTTAATACTTCAAAATATAGTTTCATTTACTTTAAACAGTTAACTATAATCTTATTCTTTTATACTAAATATCGTAAGTTACAAAATTAATTTTCATTACAAAAATATTTCTTTAAATCTACCATAATATTTAAATAGCTACAAAATATAGTTACCTGAATTAAATTCACTACATAAAATCATATTAATAATTTTTGAAAATATTGAAATAGAGGACATCAAATAGTTAATCTTTTTCTTCCCTTCCTCAAACTTAAAATTTTCAATATGAAATAATACAGGTGGAAAGAAAAACTCTAAATATAAATCATATCTCAGCATTTTAGGCATTTTCATCATTCTGAAATTTTTGCAGGCCTTATCAAAATTTCTACTTCACATGGTCTGTAATATTATGAGCTTTCTACACATATAAATCATTAGAGAAATTTATGGGTAATGAAATTTTGAAATAAGTATAAAACTAAAACATTAAACAAGCACAATATTTCCTAAGGTAATGAAATTTTGAAATAAGTATAAAACTAAAACATTAAATAAGCACAACATTTCCTAACTACAATACTAAATAAAATAATTACAATTAAAATGTGAAATAAAAATCACATTAAATTCCAAAATATTACTCAACATCTATTATACTATGCATGCAAATTTAACTATAACACTAACTTTATAACAAAAATTAAAAATCATCCAAGTACAACATAATAGTAAAAATGAAAGTCCAAATACACATAAACATCCATTTCTATTACAAAAGATCACAGAAATAAAAGTACACACATAAGTACAAGTACATCAATTACATTCAAATATCAAAATCCCAAACTATGTCTTCATCTCCTTGATCAGCAGGTGGACCAGGTTGATACTGAGCATATTAGGGGCACTCATGGAAGGTAACATCAGGCTCACCTCTGTAATGTCGGGTCTGAGCTTCGTAATAAGCTATCTTAAAATTTGAATGCCTCTAAAGGTACTCATTATCATAATTATGTCGACGTTCTAAACCTCCAATACTTTTATTTATTAATTTTATGATCTTCCGCTGCAAAGTCAACTCATTCATCAAATCAGTGTGGGTAGGGGAACTAGAAGGTGGAAGGTCATAACTTGTAGAGGGGAGATCTCTATTAATAGAAGGTTCTTGACTCCTACTTCCAGTTCTCCATTTCTCATGGAATTCATAATTTTTCAAATTTGCCTTACTAATGGGTTTCATAGGGTAAATCCACTCTTCATCTCCAGTTTCCACTCCAGAAAGTTGGCAAAGTGCATAAATAAAGTCACGATGTCCTAGACCTCCACTTGTCTCGCTCCTTGCCGTAGTCAATATATTCTTAAAAATAATTCTCCCCACATTTATATTCCTGTTTTTCTGAATACAAAAATTCAGAATTGCTCTATCTCTAGTTACCTCACTATGGTGATAAGTCGGTAACAATATAGAGGAAATAAAATAGTGTCACGCCTTAGAGGTGACATTCAACATGGAAGCAGAAAAATTTACCCGTTCTCGTTGTTTAATCTTCCACGTTCCTTTTCGATATGTGCAAAAGTTAATCACATCATTCAGGGGGCCTTCCATCGTACTAAAGGATTCATAATGACAGTTATAAGAGTCTGGGACTTCGTAAAAGGTTTTGATGCGGGCGGCATTAAATTTAATAGGAAATCCCCACACTTGAATGATTCCATCTTCAAAATAGATTACGTTGGCGTAGAACTCCTTCACAACATTTGCATCAGCTTTATTGGTGTTGTAACAAAAGTTCTCCCACCTCCGCTCAGCAATAACTCATTCAATTTCTCCTCCCGGACTCTCAAAAACTCGATCTTGTATACACGTCTTTCCTTTAAATACTAAAGTAAATCTTGATTGAGCCTTTGCATTGACGAAGAGAGATTCATTAACTCAATTCATCTCTTTTGATGTGGAGCCATTTTAATCTAATCACAATTATAGAAAAATTTGAAATTTTACTTCAAATATGCAAATAATGGTTTCCAATAGTAATTCTAAGAGTTGAACATTAAGATCCATGAATTTCTTCCCAAATTTTCTTCACATTCTCAAAATTTTTAGATTTCCTCAATGTGGAAGAAATCCATGATGAAAATCAAATATTTTTAACTTGGAGTGAAGCTCTTACCTATAGATGATCAAATTCGGTGTCAAAAAGCCTTGAAATCGCCTCCCAATCCAAGATCTCTCAAGCCCTAAGTTGAAAATTACGTTTTTAGGAGGAAGGGGATGATGAATAGTGGCAGTTGACTGGTCAAAATCACGGTTAAAAATGTTTTTTTGCGATCTCACCGTCGGAGGGGTCGAAGGTGTCGTCGGCACGCTCTATTGAAATTTAAATAGAACTCTCGGGAAAAATCCGTCGTCGGCGGCGTCGAGGGCACCATCGGCGGGCTCTACTGATTTTGGATCAAATCCCAGATTTTTGCCATTTTGATCAATTTCAAGCCTTAAATACATCCTTTCAATCATTATAGACATAATTTTAAGTGACTAAATGATGTACTTATCACAAATAAACTTTCACAACACAAAACATCACTTTTATATATAAATTCAAGGGGCACAATATACGTTACATAACACATCTAAGCTCGGTATTGTCTCAACCTCAATACATTAATTCAACATTGTAATCCAAGCCACAATACTCAAAACTCTAAAAACAAAACATTTTATGCTTAATCTCAACTATACAGAGATCTAAAAGCATAATCCTAAAACAAAGCAAATACAAAGTTCAAATCAAATTACATAGATAGATAGGTAGTAATATAAATCTACTATTCATCAGATTCAATAATAGATTTTCCTCTAAGATCACCCATTGATTGCACATGAATGAAGAGGTTGTAGAAGGGTCGGAATGGAAATTCTTCGGAATCCTCTTCTATTAATTTCATCCTCCTCATCAGTCATATTAAGCTATCTTCTAAATGTTAATCCTCTTCTATCAATTTCATCCTCCTCATCAGTCGTATCAAACTGTCTTCTAAATGTCCAGAGTGAGAAAAATGTTCTTTCATCCTCCAGTCTAGATATCAAAGAAATCAGAGATATTATTAATCGCATTCATGACATTTTATACCTCCTTCTCCAATTTCTTGATTCGGCGCAGGATCACCAGAGTCTTGTCAGGAACTAAGCGTTGAAATGACAGTGAATTCTGAGATGATTGATCTATTATAATGGTTAGGTCATTTTCATCTTCAAAAGCTGGGAATCTCTCAGTTGGGTCCAAAGGCTTCCAAAGTAGAAGTACCTTTTCCCAAATTTCGTAGGACACTTAGAACTGACTGCAAAGTGAGAAAATTGTGGAAGGGTGTCTGTGCCCATAATTTGATCCATGAACGATTAGGCCCAAAACCGACTTCACAATTATTGATCCAATATCGATTGGCAGCACCCTTTGGATGCAATAATTCAGAATAACACTTTCTTTGGAAACTTTACCAATTTTCATTGTCGGTGATAGTTTCGCAGAAATGAAAAAGTGCTAGTGTTTTGAAATGGGATTTAGGAGTATCACAGAAAAACTAACATACCCGTTTTCTCTCATTTCCCAGTCTTCAGTTTTGTCCGTTAAATATTGATAAATTTCATTCATCTGGTTTCTTGTTGTGACGAAGTTGGAATAGTGCAGACAGGAACGTTCTCGATCATGTATAATTCATTGATTCGTGCAAGAGTGAAAGTGATCCATCTACCTCGTACATAAATGACTCCCTGGTTGATTCCATGTAAATTTGCATAAAATTCTTTCACCACAGAAACAACCATGGTGGTGGTAGTATAGCACAACACTTCTCATCTTTGTTGCACTATCATCTCTTCAATTGTCGTAGAGGGCTATTCAATCCTTGATTTACGAATCCTTGTTCCTTCATCAATCTTTTCTTCATTAGTAACTTGTTGAAGATTCGCTACGCTTCCGCACTAATAAACTTTTACCGATTGAAAACTCGCATTCTGGGATTATCAGGGGAATTGGATGCCATAGGAATGAAGTTAGTGGAGTTTCACTTCGTTTTTGGAGAAATATGACTTTAGGAATCAAATTTGGGAGTTTAAAAGGGTAACTCCAGCCCAAAAACCACAAAAAATTGCCATTCAAACTCCAAAAATTGCTATCTAGTCGGTCTCGCCATTGGTGGGGTCGAGGGCGTCGTCGGCTAGCCTCTGTATTTATTTTGCCTGAACTCTCGGGAAAAACCCACCGTCGGTGGCGTCGATGGCGCAGTCGGCACCCAAGGCAAAAATTGCACAGTTTTGCTCTGGTTCAAATGTGTTCCAATTTTTCTTTATGGATCCAATTCTTTTGATGATTCAAGGGGGTAAATACGAGTAGTAGAGCTTAATACTACCACAAACTAACGATAATTTCAAATAAAACTACTATAATCGCGATAAAAGTAAAAATAAATATGAGTTGCCTCCCATGAAGCGCTTGGTTTAACGTCCTCATCCCGACCTATTCAGGTGTCATTCAGGTTGATTGATCATTAAAATCTCTTTAAAATTTGGTCTTGTACCCTCANATATGGGTTTCCTCCAAAAAAGTGCTTGGTTTAACGTCGTCAGCCCGACCTATTCAGGTGTTATTCAGGTAGACTGATCATTAAAACCTCTTTGAAATTTGGCCTTTTACCCTCAAAATACGGTTTTAATCTGTGTCCATTTACTTTAAATCTATTTCCAGTCTTCTGATTTCAACATTCTGTAAGTATAATTGTCCTAACCAACGAGACTTCAATTTTCCAGGAAATAACTTCAGCCTAGTATTGTAAAGTAAAACTTTTACTTTAAATCTATTTCATGTCTTCTGATCTTCAATTTCAACAGCTCCGTAAGTATAAACTTGAGATTTTCTGATCTTCAATTTCAACAGCTCCGTAAGTATAAACTTGAGTCACAGTAAAGGGTCCCTATCTTCTGATCTTCAATTTCAATAGCTCCGTAAGTATAAACTTGAGTCACAGTAAAGGGTCCCAAGGGAAACTTCAATTTCCCAGGGAATAACTTCAGCCTAGTGTTGTAAAGCAAAAATTCTCCTGGTTCAAAGTTCTTTTAGTTAATCTTCCGATCATGCCATAACTTTAGTTTCTTCTTATAAATCTGTCATTATCATAAGATTCATTTCTTAATTCTTCTAATTCATTTAATTGTAACAATCTCTTCTTACCTCATCTTTCAAATTATAATTGAATTCTTTAATCACTAAATATGCTTTATGCTTAATTCTACTGGTAAGTGACAAGTCTTTCCAAAAATTAGTCTGTAAGGAGTCATTCCAATAGGATTTTATAAGCTGTCCTGTAAGCCCATAATGTGGTATCCAGTCTAGTGGAACAATCTACTCTATTAGGGTTTACAGTCTTTTCAAGTATTTGTTTAATCTCTCTATTAGAAACTTCAGTTAACCCACTAGTTTGAGGATGATAGGCAGTAGAGATTCTATGAATAATATTAACTTTTTTTGCCAATCTCTGTTAGTTTCAGGATGATAGGCAGTAGAGATTCTATGAATAATATTAAACTTTTCTGCCAATCTTTGAATATATTTATTCCTAAAATGGATCCTTTGTCAGTGATAATCATTCTAGGCATTCCGTATCTAGTGAAAATATTTTTCATTAAAAATCTTGAAACAATTTTAGCATCACAACGAGGTAAAGCTTGTTCTTCAATCCACTTAGAAACATAGTCTACTTCAATTAATATATATAACTTCCCAAATGAAAGAATAAATGATCCCATGAAATCTAATCCTCAAACATCAAAGATCTCAACTTCAAACATGAAATTCAGAGGAATTTCATTTCTTCTAGATATATTGCCTACTCGTTGACATTGATCACAAGTTTTTATATATTTATAAACATCTCTAAAGATAGTAGGCCAATAAAATCCAGCTTGTAAAATTTTATAAGACAGTTTTATCAATCCCAAAATGTCCTCCAAATTCAGAATCATGACATTTCTAAAAGATTAGCTCACTTTTATCAATTCCAAAATGTCCTCCAAATTCATAATCATGACATTTCTGAATGATCAGCTCAGTTTCTTCATAAGGTACACATCTTCTCATAATCGAATCCTTACATTATTTATATAAATAAGGCTCATCCCAAAAATATGCTTATTCATCATGAATGAATTTCCTTTGTTATTGTAGTGTCAGCATAGGTGGCAAAATATCACTTACAATATAATTAACAATATTAACATACCATGGTATTTTCCACTTATTAATACTATAAAGTTATTCATCAGGGAAACTGTCGGTAATTTCATTGTCAGTGTCAGATAATTCATGTTTTTCTAATCTCGACAAATGATCAACAATTTGATTATCAATTCCGTTTCTATCAATAGCCACAAGATCAAATTTTTGCATCAAAAGTATCCATCTAATCAACCTTGGTTTGACATCCTTCTTTTGGATTAGATATTTAATAGCAGAGTGATCAGTTTACACAACACATTTAGCTCTAATTAAATAAAATTTAAATTTATCTAAAGCATACACAATGGCCAGCAACTCTTTTTCAGTAATAGTATAGTTAATTTGTGCATCATTAAGCGTTTTACTAGCGTAGTATATAACTTTAAAAATCTTTTTATACCTTTGCCCAAGAACAACTCCAATAGCATAATCACTAGCATCACACATCAGTTCAAATGGTTTCTCCCAGTTAGGTGAAACTATAATAGAGGCTGTGATTAATTTTTTCTTTAATAACTCAAAGACATTTAAACAGCTTTCAGTAAATTCAAATTTCTTGTCCTTTTCTTAAAGTATGCATAGAGGTTTGTTAATTTTTGAAAATTCTTTAATAAAACGCTTATAAAAACCAACATGTCCAAGAAAACTTCTAACCTCTCTTACACTTGTAGGAGGTGTTAGTAGTTGAATTGAATTTTTGCAGGGCCTGCTTCCATACCATCTTCCAACATTTTATGTCCTAACACAATTCCTCCTGTCACCGTAAATTGACATTTCTCCCAATTCAGAACCAGATTAGTTCTTTCGCATAACTCTAAAACATATTCAAGATAATTTAAGCATGCGTCAAATGATGTTCCAAATACCAAGAAATCATCCATAAATATTTTCAATCCATCATCAGTTAACTTACTAAATATGGACATCATACATCTTTGGAATGTTGCAGGTGCATTACATAATCCGAAAGACATTCTTCGAAAGGCAAAGTTCCAAAAGGACTAGAAAATGTTGTCTTTTCTTGATCCTAAGGAGCAATATAAATTTGATGGTAACCGGTATATCCATCTAAAAAATAAAAAAATTTGTTCCCAGCAAGTCTATCTACTATTTGGTCTAAAAAGGGTAATGGGAAGTGATCTTTCCTAGTGTTAGTGTTTAATTTTCTATAATCAATGCAAATACGTCACCCAGTAACTTGTCTAATAGGTATTAATTCATCATTTTCTTTTATCTCAATATTCACTCCTCCTTTCTTAGGAACATAATGAATTGGACTTACCCACGCACCATTTGAAATATGATATATAATTCCAGTGTCTAACCATTTCAAAATTTCCTTCTTAACTACTTCTTTCATCATTGGATTTAATCTCCTTTGTGGATCAACTCTTGGTTTAAATTGTTCATCTAATATAATTTTGTGCATACATATCAAAGGATTGTTTCCCTTATTATTAGCTAAGGTCCAACCAAAAGCTTTCTTATATCTTTTCAATGTATCTAACTGTCTTTTCTCTTGCAAATCATTTAATTCTGAAGATATAATAACAGGTAATGTAAATGAGTCTCCCAAAAACACATACTTCAAGTGGCTAGGCAATATTTTCAACTCAAGTTCAGCTGGTTTTATAATTGAAGGAAATATATTCTTATCAGCATTTTCCGTAATATCCAGCATCTCAAATCTTTTCTGAACATAATCTAGTTCTTCATTTTCTAATTCATCCAACATAACTTCATCACTCTCTTCAAATTGTTTTCTCTTCAAAATGTTCTTTAAAATGTTCTTTCAATAGATGTTCACTAATTTTCATGCGAAAACATTCATTATTTCTCTTAACAGCAAAGTATTTCATAGATTTCGCAATGTTAAAAGTCATTTCTTGATCATTAACTCTCATTGTTAATTCTTCTTTTTGAACATCTATCATAGTTTTTCCAATAGCTAAAAATGGTCTCCCTAAAATGATAGGCATTTTTTTATCTTCCTCCATATCTAAAATAATGAAATCCATTTTTACTAACACATCTTCTATAACTCCCTTAAGATATGTAACTGAACGATCCGCTGACTGAAGAGTTACAGAAGTAGGTGAGACTTCTCCTAATCATAATCTTTTGAAAATTGATAGAGGCAAAGAGTTACAGAAGTAGGTGAGACTTCTCCTAATCCTAGTCTTTTGAAAATTGATAGAGGCAGCGCTAACTAACGAGTTACAGAAGTAGGTGAGACTTCTTCTAATCCTAATCTTTTGAAAATTGATAGAGGCATAATATTAATGCTGGCTCCTAAATCACATAAAGCTCTTCCATAAATTTTTTCTCCGATAGCACACGGTATAGTGAAACTGCCAGGATCTTTTAATTTTTCAGGAAGCTTTTTCTGAATAATTGCACTGTACTCTTCGCTAAGTGCAACAGTTTTGTTATCCGTGAACTTCCTTGTCTTGTTCAGAATATCTTTTATAAATTTCACATAATTGGGCATTTACTCTAAAGCTTCTACGAAGGGAATATTTACAGTTAACTTCTTAAGAATTTCTAAAAATTTGGAAAATTGTTTATTCTGTTTGTGTTGCTTCAATCTTTGAGGAAACAGTGGTGGAGGTTTCTCCACAGTAATTTTCATTGGTGTAAGTGGATATTATAAATCTGGGTATTCATGATCCTTTTCTTTTTCAGTATTCATTTTCTCTTTTTCAGTTTTCATTTCTTTTTGTGCCCTTGTTTCCAATTCTTTTCCACTTCGTAATTATATCGATTTGATTTGTTTTTTTCCTTGATCTTTAAGATTTAGTTCCACAGTATTCAGAAAAGTTCCTAATGTTCGGTTACTAAGTGTAGTAGGGATATGCCCTAATTGGTTTTCAATATTCTTAATAGTAGTTCCTTGATTTTGTAATTGATTTCCTTGAATTTGTAATTAATTTCCTTGATTCTGCAATTGTTGACCCATGTTTAATATCAGCTCTTCCATAGACAACTTCTTCTCCTTAATTTTAGTGTTATTATTAAATCCGAGAGGATAGGAAGGTCTATAATTAACATTTCCTGGGTTGGATGAATTTCCTAATGGGTTCACTGGGTTGTTTGCCCATTGTTGATTTGTAGAANTCGAGGTTGTCATTTTTCATGACCTAAATCCTCACATCTTCAAGGTTATTTGTGTTGATTGCTTCACACAAATGACTCGTTATGACCTAAATCCTCACATCTTCAAGGTTATTTGTGTTGATTGCTTCACACAAATGTCGACTTAAATCCTTACATCTTCAAGGTTATTTGTGCTGATTGCTTCACACAAATGTAAATCCTAATACAAAAATTGCAGGATGAAACATCTAAAGAATTTCTCCTAAATTGAAGCCAAATAATAGGATAGCTTGTAGGATGAAATGTCTCAATAATTTTTCCTAAATTGAAGCCAAATAATAGGATAGCTTGGGAAGATTGCAGGATGAAACATCTAAATGATTTCTCCTAAATTGAAGCCAAATAATATAATAGCAAATTGCAGGATGAAACATTTAAATGATTTCTCCTAAATTGAAGCCAAATAATAGGATAGTGCAGGATGAAACATCTAAATGATTTCTCCTAAATTGAAGCCAAATAATAGGATAGCTTCGGAAGTCACCGAAGTTCTCCTTCGGATCTGTGACATCCTCTAGTATTTCCTCCTTTGGACTAGTTGGAGGATGAAACATCTAAATGATTTCTCCTAAATTGAAGCCAAATAATAAGATAGCATAGGAAGTCACCGAAGTTCTCCTTTGGATCTGTGGCATCCTCTAGTGTTTCCTCCTTTGGACTCCAAAATAAAATGTTCAAAATTTGAACCAATCCCC
>JXCR01025011.1:63860-79598 GCA_002079205.1 Phalaenopsis hybrid cultivar
TTCTTTAATATATTTGATCGAGCCTCACTCTCAATTCTTGCATTCATCCTTCGGGATAGATACATGATTTAAGATAAAGTGCTCTTTCATCTAAACTATGAAAATTATGGGGTCAGTTTGACTTCATCTTTTTTCAAAATTAAATTTTTTTTTTAAAATGTCCTTCCGAAGCGGGCAACGGGATTTCAATTCCGATGACCCGGGATAGATACATGATTTGAGATAAAGTGCTCTTTCATTTAAACTATGAAAATTATGGGGTCAGTTTGACTTCATCTTTTTCAATAGAGCGCTCTTTCATCTAAACTATGAAAATTATGGGGTCAGTTTGACTTCATCTTTTTCAAAACATGCTCTTTCATTTAAACTATGAAAATTATGGAGTCAGTTTGACTTCATCTTTTTCAAAACTAAATTTTTAAACGTCCTTCCGAAGCGGGCAACGAGATTGATACAAGATTTGAGGTAAAGCGCTCTTTCATTTAAACTATGAAAATTATGGGGTCAGTTTGACTTGGATTTGAGATAAAGTGCTCTTTCATCTAAACTATGAAAATTATGGGGTCAGTTTGACTTCCATGATTTGAGGTAAAACACTCTTTCATCTAAACTATGAAAATTATGGGGTCAGTTTGACTTCATTTTTTTTCAAAATTAAAATTTTTTTTAATGTCCTTCCGAAGCGGGCAACGGGATTTCAATTCTTTTTTCAACGTCCTTCCGAAGCGGGCAACGGGATTTCAATTCCGATGACCGACAGCTTCTTGATTTGAGGTAAAGCGCTCTTTTATTTAAACTATGAAAATTATGGGGTCAGTTTGACTTCATCTTCAAAATTAAATTTTTTTTTTAAAATGTCCTTCCGAAGCGGGCAACGGGATTTCAATTCCGATGACCCGGGATAGATACATGATTTGAGATAAAGTGCTCTTTCATTTAAACTATGAAAATTATGGGGTCAGTTTGACTTCATCTTTTTCAATAGAGCGCTCTTTCATCTAAACTATGAAAATTATGGGGTCAGTTTGACTTCATCTTTTTCAAAACATGCTCTTTCATTTAAACTATGAAAATTATGGAGTCCGGGATAGATACAGGATTTGAGGTAAAGTGCTCTTTCATTTAAACTATGAAAATTATGGAGTCAGTTTGACTTCATCTTTTTCAAAACTAACTTTTAAAAAGTCCTTCCGAAGCGGGCAACGGGATTTCAATTTCGATGACCGACAGCTTCTTACGGGCATAACGTCCTTCCGAAGCGGGCAACGTGATTTCAATTCTGATGACCGACAGCTTCTTACGGGCAAACCGTCCTTCCGAAGCGGGCAACGGGATTTTAATTCCGATGACCGACAGCTTCTTACGGGCGTCCCAGAAGCGGGCAACGGGATTTCAATTTCGATGACCGATAACTTCTTACGGGCAAACCCCACACCAAAAATAGTGCCGACATCAGTTTATTGACGTCGTTGCAAAGCAGAGTCAACTTTATAAAGTTTACACAACTATATTTTCATTCGGGATCAATTTTTTAACATCGTTACTGGATAAGTTAACAGTAAATTAGGAAATTTAGAGATAAAAATATACAAAATACAAAATATAAAAAAATATAAAATCAAAAATACAAAAATATATAATTATTTATTTAAAAGTATTTTTAGGAAAATTTTCTTTTCTTATTATATTTGTTTATGTGAAATATTAGATCTGAAGGTTTAGTACCTTACGATTCATAATTAGAGTGTATTACTAGAAAAGTTCAAAAACAACAAAAATAAATTAAAATTTTGGACGAAATGGCAAATAACTTAGATAATCAAATAAATGAAAATCAATAAAGACCTTTAAAAGATTATGTTAATCCAACAACAGATGAACTTCACTTATCTATTCAAAATCCTGATGTTGTTGCTAATTCATTTGTGCTAAAATCTGTTTTTATACAAATGGTACAAACTAATCAATTTGAAAGAACACCTATTAAAGATCCTAACTTACATCTTAATAGTTTTCTTGAGATTTGTGTGACTTTTAAATATGACGGAGTGTCTAATGATGCTGCTAAGGTTAGACTTTTTCCTTTTTTATTAAGGGATAAAGCCAAAGCTTGGTTAAACTCATTAACATCTGGATCTATCAAAACTTGGGGAGGACTATCACAATAATTCTTGGCTAAATATTTTCCACCCTCGAAAATCGCTAAACTTAGAAATGATATTACATTTTTTTGTCAGTTTGAAAGGGAATCGTTATATGAAGCCTGAGAAAGTTTTAAGGTTCTCCTTAGAAAATGTCCACACCATGCTTTACCAGATTGGTTAATAATTCAAAATTTTTATGATGAATTAGTAGGATTACTTAGATCTATTATAGATGCTGTTATTGGCAGATATTTAATGTCAAAACCTTTTGACGAAACATACTCTTTAATAGAAGAAATGACTACTAATAATTTTTAATTGCCCTCTGAAGGGGTAAATCTTAAGAGAGTAGCTAGTATTCATGAATTTCATGCAATGTCTATTTTAGCATATTAAATTGCCGCTATATCAAAAAAGATTAATCAAATAGGAGTGAACTATTCTCAAATACCACCAGTATTGGAGAAAAATTCACTAGGGCAGATAATTGATACTGAATCATCTTATGAAAATTTGAATGTTATTAATAATTGAAATAAGAATCCTTATTCTAACTATTACAATAGTGGATGAAAAAATCACCCAATTTTAATTGGAATAATTATAACAATTTAATGAACCACCCTCGGGAAATCTAAATAACCAAGGAAATCCTAATTATCAACCTTATTATCCTCCTGGATTTAACTCTACTCCTAACCCACTAGTTAAGGAAAAGAAATTAATGATGGAAGAGCTAATGTTGAATGTGGGAAATCAAACATAAAATATAGGGGTTGTTATAAGAAATATTGAAAATCAATTAGGACATATTGCTATGCACTTAGTAACAGGCCATCAGGAAATCTTCCAAGTACTGTGGAAGTTAATCCCAAAGATCAAAATAAAAAACAAATTAAAGCAATTCAATTACAAAGTGGAAAAGAAGTTGAAACAAGAATCTAAAGAGAAACATAAGTTGATGAGGAGAAGGAAGAGATGGAAAGTGACCATAATGAAAATGAACAAACACAAGCTCCTTTAGAAAAACCATCACCTCCATTTCCTCAACGATCAAAATAGAAGACTAAAGATAAAAAATTTAAAAGATTTTTTGGAAATTCTTAAAAAGTTCATGATAAATATTCCTTTCATTGAGGCTTTGGAACAAATGCCAAGTTATGTGAAATTTATGAAAGATATGCTAAACAAGAAAAGGAAGTTTGCAGATCATGAAACTGTTGCACTTAGTGAAGAGTGCAGCACTATTATCCAGAAAAAGCTTCCTGAAAAGTTAAAAGATCCTAGTAGTTTTATTATAGCTTGTGTAGTTAGTAAAAAATTTTATGGAAAAGTCTTATGTGAATTAGGAGCGAGTATCAATCTTATGCCTCTATCAATTTTTAAGCATTTAGGTTTAGGAGAGATTTCCTATACTACTGTAACTCTTTAGTTAGTTGATCAATCAATCACTTATCTTAAAGGAGTTATAGAAGATGTATTAGTAAAGGTGGATAAATTTATTTTCCTTGTAGACTTTATAGTATTAGATATGGAGGAAGATAAAGAGATTCTGTTATTTTTGGGAGACCATTTCCTGCAATAGGGAAAGCTATGATAGATGTGCAAAATAGAGAATTAATAATGAGATTTAATGATCAAGAAGTAAAATTTAATATTGCAAAAGCTATGAAATATCCTGCAATAAAGAAAAATGATGAATGTTTTAGGATAGAAGTTACTGATTATCTAAGTAATGAGAAATTTAAGAAAGAGTTTAAAGAGAAATTAAAGTAAAAAGAAATTATTAAAAATGAGGATTAAAAAAAAGAAGAAAATTTAGAAATTTGTTAGGAAAAATTTAAAACCTTAGATTTGTTAGAAAATGATAATAAAAATCTTATTCCTTCAAGTATTAAACCACCTGAACTTGAACTGAAAATATGACTTGCTCATTTAAAATATGTATTTTTAAGAGAATCATCTACATCACCTATTATTGTATCTTCTGAGTTAACTGAAATTCAAGAACAAAAATTAATAGAAATGTTAAAAAAATATAAAAAGGCTTTTGGATGGACTTTAGTAGATATTAAAGGAATTAGTCATTGAATTTGTATGAACAAAATTTTATTAGATGAATAATATGAACCTAAAGCTGATCCTCAGAGGAGATTAAACCCTATAATAAAAGATATTGTTAAAAAATAAATTTTAAAATTGTTAGATGGTAGAATTATATATCCTATTTCAGACAGTGCTTAGGTAAGTCTAAATCTCTGTGTTCCAAAGAAAGGAGAAGTGACCATTGAAGTAAATGAGAAAAATGAATTAATTCCAGTAAGACAAGTTACTGGCTGACAAATTTGTATAGATTATAGAAAATTAAACTTGGCCACTAGGAAAGATCACTTTCCTATACCCTTTCTAGATCAAATGTTGGATAGATTGGTCGGAAATAAATATTACTGTTTCTTAGATGGATGTACCAGTTATCATCAAATTCTAATTTCTCCTGAGGATCAAGACAAAACAACATTTATAAGCCCTTATGAAACATTTGCTTTTCGTAGAATGCCTTTCGGACTATGCAATACACCTGCAACATTTTAAAGAAGTATGATGTCAATATTTAGTAATTTAATTTAGCATGGAATGGAAGTATTTATGGATGATTTCTCTATGTTCGATACTTCATTTGAATTATTCCTAAATAATTTAGAAAAAGTTCTAGAATTATGTGAAAAAATCAATAAAGTATTGAATTGGGAAAATTTCAATTTATTTTTGCAAGAGGAATTGTACTTGAATATAAAATTTCTAAAAATTGCATGGAAGTAGATCCTGCAAAAATTCAAGTTATTGAAAAATTATCACTCCTGACTATGGTAAGAAGTTTTCTAGGACAAGCTAGATTCTACAGGCGTTATATAAAGAATTTTTTAAAAATAACTAAGCCATTATGCCAACTTTTAGAAAAAGATACGAAATTTGATTTTAATGAGGAATGACATAAACGCATTTGAATTATTGAAAGAAAAATTAATCATTGCACCTATAATAGTACCACCTGATTGGGAAAAACCCTTTGAAATAATGTGTGATGCTAGTGATTATGCTATTGGAGTTGTTTTAGGACAAAGGCACAACAAAGCTTTTAAAGTAATATATTATGCTATTAAAACTCTGAATGATGCACAAATTAACTCCACTACTACTGAAAGAGAGTTATTAGCTATTGTCTATGCCTTTGATAAATTTAAACCTTACTTAATTGGAACTAAATGTGTAGTGCATACAGACCATTCTGTTATTAAATACTTAATGCAAAAGAAGGATGTTAAACTAGGTTAATTAGTTGGATAATTCTATTACAGAAGTTTGATTTTTCTGTAGTTGATAGAAAGGGAAATGACAATCAAATAGCTGATCATTTTTTTAGACTAGAAAAAGAAATATTAACTAATTTTATAAATGAAATTTTAGATAATTTCCCTTAACAATTATATAGTAATGATGAAATAGATACACCATGGTATGTCGATATAGTAAATTATATTGTAAGTGATATTCTACCACCAGATATTAAGAATCAACAATTAAAGAAATTTATATATGATTCAAAATTCTATTTTTGGGATGACCAATATTTATATAAACAACGTAAAGATTAATTATTAGAAGGCGTGTGCCTTATGAAGAAACTCAACAAATAGTTGAAAGATGTCATGATTAAGAATTTGGAGGACATTTTGGAACAAATAGAACTGCTTATAAAATTTTGCAAGCTGGATTTTATTGACCTACTTTTTTTAGACATGTTAATGAATATATTAAAACATGTGATCTATGTCAGCGAGTAGGAAATAATTCTAGAAGAAACGAAATGCCTCTAAATTACATATTGGAAGTAGAAATTTTTTATGTGTGGGGATTAGATTTTATGGGACCATTTATGCCTTCATTTGGAAACTTATATATATATTACTTGTGTTGATTAAATGTCCAAATGGATTGAAGCTATTGCTATACCTAGATGTGATGCTCGGAGTGTTTCTAAATTTTTAATTAAGAATATTTTTACAAGATCATGTCCAAATGGATTAAAGCTGTTGTTGTACCTAAATGTGGTTCTTGAAGTGTTTCAAAATTTTTAATAAAAACATTTTTACAAGATATGGAATGCTCAGAGTAATTATTACTGATGGAGGGTCCCATTTTAGAAATAAGAGAATTGAGAAAGTGATAAAGAAATATGATATCATGCTTAGTTTCTCTACTTCTTATCATCCTCAAACTAGTGGTCTAACAGAAATATCAAATTGTGAAATAAAATGAATTTTAGAAAAGACTGTAAATCACTATAAATTAGATAGATCTGCTAGATTAGATACTGCATTTTGGGCATACATAACTGCTTATAAAACTCCTTTAAGAATGTCCCCATACAGACTTATTTTTGGAAAAACATGCAACTTACCGATAGAATTGGAGCATGAAGCATTTTGTGCTATTAAGGAATTTAATTTTAATCTAAAGGATGCTGGTGAAAAAAGATTACTGCAAGTCAATGAACTTGAGGAGATTAGAAATGAGCATATGATAATGCAAGAATCAATAAGGAGAAAATGAAAATACGGCACGATCAAAAGATTATTAATAAGAAGTTTGAACTTGGATAAGAGGTTCTATTATATAATACAAGATTGAGATTATTTCCAAGAAAACTGAAATTCAGATGGTTAGGACAATTTAAAGTGATTAAAGTCTATCATTATGAAACTATTGTTATTAAGGATCTTAAAACTAGAAAGATATTTAAATTTAATGGGAATCGATTGAAACATTATTATGAAGGACACATACCCCAATTTAAATAAATTTTAATGTTAATTCAACCCAACTAAACCAATGGTATGTCGGGCTGACGACATTAAACGAAGTGCTTAATGGGAGGCAACCCATATACAAATTTATATATCTATATATTACTATTTTGTTAATAAATGTGTTTATGTATTAGGAAATAATAGTATTTTTAAGTCCTACACAATTTTATATATCATAAATTAAGACAAAAATTGGTATTTGAAGAAAATTTGGAACCAAATTCAACAAAAAAATTTCAGACGTGAATTTGGCCTCTGATGCTGACGGTGCCAGCATAGGCGCCGACAGCGCCCGACTAAATGAACATGGCACCGACAGTGTCATAGGGAGCACTGACGGCATCCCAGGCATTTTTCATGTGCTGAACAGTTATGGCGGACTTTGACGGGATTTTGCTCCACAATAATCGCCGAGAGGTGTTCTTAAAGTCCTAGAGACTAACTTTGACGTACAGAAACTTCTTAATTTCAAATTCCATGGCTTCCAACTCCATAAATACTTCAAGGCATTGAGTTTTTAATAGAAGAAAGTTTATCAATTTTGACGTGCAGAGATTATACGACAAACTCATCACAAAGAAGAGACTTATCAAGAAGAAACGCATTGTCAATCACGGAGTTAGTAATCCAAGTTCACAGATTGAGAAAATCATTATACAGAGACGTTGGGAAGTTCTGTGCTACACTACCACTGCAGTTGTAGTACCTGTAGTAAAAGAGTTATATGTCAACCTACATGGAATTACCCAAGGAGTTGTCTTCATTTGAGGTAAGGTTGTACCATTTACTCCGGCTCCGATTAATGATTTATATATGATATTAAACATTATAATCTGTCATTATACAAATTTTATCCCGATGAAAGATATGATGAAAGAAGTATATAATTTTTTGACGGATGAACAAGAGAATTGGGAAATCAAAGATGAGGGATATGTTAGTTTCTTTGCGTCACTGCTTAACCTAATTTCAAAACAATGGCATTTCTACATATCTACAAAACCACTACCTACTATGAAGATTAGTGGAGTTACAAACTAAAGTTCCATTCTATACTATTGCATTCAAATGGAAAAACCCTTTGATGTTGGGTCAATTATTTTCAAATTTTTTATTGGTATTATCATGAATGGGCCAATATATGGACTTGGGCATCCTTCTACAACTTTCCTACTTTGTAGTTGACCAAAAGAAAATATGTTGAGATCTTCATACCTATTTTACATTATTTTTAATGATATTGCACTTTAAAGAAAGGTATTTTTGATATTTTATTGCAGGAATGATGAATTAGGGTCATTGGAGCAAAAAGATACAAAAAGGAGCGACTTTGGAGTGAAAGCACAAAAATGTGAAGATTTGAACTAGGCCGCCGACGGCGCCCTTGACCCCATTGACTGCGAGTTTTTCCCGAGACTACAGGAAAAAATTTTCAGAAGCCCGCCAATGGCGCCCCTTGAGGCTACCGACGGCGAGATCAACAGTTATGCCTACTCAAGCTTTGGATAAGGCCAAATTTTGAAGGGATGCTTAGGTAACTCTTGGGAAAGCTCATTCACAACTTTAAAAGAACATTTTGGTCGAAAATTAAGAGAGCCTGGAGAGCCTGGAAGGTCCTGGATGTTAGAAAGGCCCTAGAGGTTAGAGAGGTTCCATTAGTGGTAACAATTGTGAGGATTTCTTCGAGAAATTGTAAGAGTGGAGGGAAAGTGAGAGATTTCTTTCTCCTTGCTACTTTGAAGAGGAATTTTGTGTACTGTAAAGAAAAGAAGAGATTCAGTGGAACTTCGAGGAGTGTTCTTAGGGAGAATTTATAGATAAGTTATTTACTTGTTGTAGTTTGTATGACTTTGATTTTATTTATGAATTTCGAGTTTTGTTGTGTTTTCCTAATGAGTTCTGAGTAGTTTTCTCTGTTTTTCTCCTTATCTCGAGATTTGTGAAATGATGATTTAATTGGCAAAGCCATGAAAATGTTTAAGAAATTGTGATGACCTTTTCACTTCGATCTTAATTTACTTTCAATCTAGCCAANTATCAAAGTTCCAATAGTTATTACAAAAAAACATTACAAGTATTTGCGTTAATCGACAAATTAAACCAACTAATAAGAATGTCACCAAAATTTTCTCTTAAAGAAGAACCGTTAAACTATTACCCTTAGTTTAGTGTCATCATGGTAGTTCATCTCCGGCCATGATGACCACCACACCCCGCTCCATCTCCGTCGTAGAAATCTCAGACTTCTCCGGCCGGCTCTCCACGACCAATGATCTGTGTTGGTAACAGGCAAGAAGTATGAGTGTCATGGCAATGAGCACCATCATTGCTGCTAGACCTCCAAAGAGATAAGGTACTGGAGATTGCAATGGTTGGAATCCGCCGGAGCTTGATAAGCTGCTCTTTGGTCTCATCTCTCTCTCTCTCTCTCTCACTCTCGTGGGCTAGTTTGACAAAGAGGAAGAAAGCCAAGGCCGCACGTTTGCATTTAGACCACCTGGAACATGTTTTTAGTCTAAGACAACCCACAACTTGTTATATACAAATCAACCACTCTCTTTCATCCATATTGCAAATTCAACCACACAAAGCAAATAAGAGGTCTTAAGAGAAATATATGCTGACTAAGAGAGTTTTTTTTTGTTGTGAGGGAAGGGGGGACATGAAAATGCGTATTTAACTTTTAAAAAATTAGTGAAGGTAATATTTGTGTTTTAATATCAAATATTTTAGTCTTATGGTTATAAAAATAAAATTTAAGGTGTTAAGCATGTAAGAAAATAAGAATTATGTAGTGGTTATATACCCCAAAAAAAAGTGGGTCATTACTCTTGAAGACAACAAGGAGACTCAAAACTAAAGACTAATTTGTATGATCTAAATCCATCAATGAAGTAGCAAGTAGAAGACTACAAGCTCATAATCTATATGCAAGGGGGTGTATGAAGGTTTTATCTCCATCCATAAAGATAACACCCTTTAGTGGACTCTCAATTTCTAATGCACTGGTGTCTTTAGTCTCCACTAGTGTAAGATTCTTCTTTTGCATATTGGTTTTGATCTTTCTTGAGTTGCCCTCTAAAACTAGTGGAACAATCCAGACGATGAATTTGTAGAATTCTTCATATGTTTGTGTGAATGTTAAACTTTAGAAATGATTTTTTTGTATATTTGAGACAATGAAGGAGTCTAACCTTCCTCAATTTTGAATTGACTAAAAAAAGTTAAAGACTTTCATTAAATGGCCTTCACAAACCCATAAATCATATCTATGAGCTGCTCTCTCGATATGATGGCCTCTTTAGATTTATGATTCTTTTCAAACTAGACCTTGAAGGTAAACATATCAAAAATCATAAGCCCAAGCTAACAAAAGATATAGTCAGTTGTTTGGATTGTTAGTCTTATCTACCTCTTATGGCTTCCGAGCTTTATGTAACTAAAAGTCAATTTTTTCATCATGTTCTTAAAAATCATTCTAATCACTTACCACTTAAGGGAATAAGTATTCTTCATCCTTTCATTGAAAGGACATAAAAAATCTCTCATTAGTACTAGCTTTGACTACTATTGTTGTTGTTGTTGAGGTGGTGATGATGACAACATTTTAGCTTTAATGTGTATTGAATGCTTGCTTTGTCCACAACCGACACTTTCTCAGGCTTATTTTTTAATATTGTCTGAGGTTTTCGCTACTTCTTAAAATTATTTAAAGATTTTCTTAAGAAATTTGTTGAAAAGCGACTTCTTAAAGATTTTTAAATAGGTTGAATCAATGTAAAGCCATAGCTAAAATATGTTTAAACTTATGTTATTTGACTTTTTATTACAATAGTTAGTTATTTTTGTCATTAAATCAAATATGTGGTGATTTTAGGGAGAAATTTAATTTAAATATAGCAACACAGTACTGGCCACCAAACTTTGCAATTCTAGATGGTGTTATTTTAAGGAAAATTCTTAGAGACCAGCGTTGCAATGTAAAAAAAGCCATATGGATTGGAAGTTGGAATGCCCACTTTCATTGCAAAGTTGGGTGTCTTATATGTATCGATTATAGGAAATTAAATTAGGCCACTAGGAAATATCACTTTCATTTACCCTTTTCTAGATCAGATGTTGGATAGGCTAGCTAACCATCAATATTTTTGCTTTTTAGATGGATATTATCGGTATTAATAGATACCTATGATACACCAAAATAATATGTAGTTTTAAGTATTTATTTTATGCTTATTATTTGTGATATTGCACTTTAAAGAATGATATTTTCTTCCTTTTGTTGCAGGTATATCAGTTTTTGGCATTTGAAGCAAAAGTAGCAAAATGAACGAAATTTGGAGCCAAAACAGTTAATTTTCATATTCTGGCGCAAGATGCACCAGATTGGCTAATGATGCTCCATATTGGCACCAGACATGCCAGATTGGGGTCAGATCCATCGGATTGGCGCCAAATGCGCCGGATTAGAGCCAGATGCACCAAAACCCAGAACAGTGCGATCTTCAGTAAACTGGCGCATGATGCGCTAGATTGGCGATAGATGCACCATTTGATAGAGAGTTGGCACATGATACGCCAGTTTTGGAGCTAGAAGTGCCAGGGACAAATTTTTGCCAATTAAGTTGGATTGAGACAAATTTTGCATGAATTCTCAAAGGGATGCTAGTTCTAAACACCTCTTGGAGTAATTCAATGCATCTAGACACTATGAAAGATTCTTTTATGAAGGGATATATCTCTTGGATCAAGGAACATGTCTTTTGAATTCAAAAGCGTTGACTCTTGGATAGAATTTTGGAGGTAATTTTGATTTTATTTTGGAGGGAGGCATCCTTTGACAAAAGGAGAGGGAAGTCTAGGGCTAAGAGGTGGTGTGAGTGGAGGTGGTGTGAAACCAATGAGAGTTAGATAGAGAGAGAGAAAGTCAAGGGCTTGGAGATTTTCTTCAAGCATTGTAAGAGGAGAGAGAAGGTGAAAGATTTCTTCTTCATTACACTTCTAAGAGAGCATTGAGAGTGCTTGTAAAAAATAAAAGGCTTGGAGAGAACTTCTAGGGATTTGCTTGGGAAGGATTGTGAGATAAGTTGTGTTTTTTATTTATTTTATTTTGTAAACTTATTTTTATATGCAAAATCTGTCTTTTATCACATCCTTCTCATGAATTATGAGTAATTTTCTTTATCCTTCTCCCTACTTTGAGATATGGTTTTGTGAAGAATTGATTTTATTTTATATGATTTTAAATATCAATAATTTGTGATGATTTGAATTCCGATCTTCATTTAATTTTTTATATGGCCAATTGAGAAGGATCACATATGGGCTATGATTACTCAGAATTCATATGTTTATAAAGGGCTATGATTTCTGCAACATGGGGAGAATCAAATTTGATTTCATAGGAGAGTATTTCATTCATAGGGAAATATACTTTGTTGGATGAAGAATTGGATATTTTAAGTTGATCGATTAAAATCCTCAATTTGGTCTAGTCGATTGGAAACTAATGCAAGACTATTAGCCCTCAGGTGAGGGAGAAGTGAGAGCCTTAGAGTGGCGGCGAGTATCTGACCAAAGGAAAATATGTTGAGATTTTCATACATATTTTATACTGTTTTTAATGATATTGCACTCTTAAAAAAGGTATTTTTGATGTTTTATTGCAGGAATGATGAATTAGGGTCATTGGAGCAAAAAGATAGAAAGGTATTTTTGATGTTTTGTTGCAGGAATGATGAATTAGGGTCAATAGAGCAAAAATATGCAAAATAAGGTATTTTTTATGTTTTGTTGCAAGAATGATGAATTAGGGTCATTGGAGCAAAAAAATAAAAAAAAGGAGCGAATTTGGATCAAAAAGGACCAAAATGTGAAGATTTGAACTAGGTCGCCGACGGAGAGATTGATGGTTATGCCTACTCAAGCTTTGGATAAGGCCAAATTTTGAAGGGATGTTTAGTCAACTCTTGGGAAAGCCATCCAAAACTTTAAAAGAACATTTTGGCCAAAAATTGAGGGAGTCTAGAGGAGGTGGTGAGAGTCTAGAGGCCCTAGAGGTTAGAGAGGTTCCATTAGTGTGTAACAATTGTGAGGATTTCTTCGAGAAATTGTAAGAGTGGAGGGAAAGTGAGAGATTTCTTCCTCCTTGCTACTTCGAAGAGAAATTCTGTGTGTTGTAAAAAAAGAGATTCAGAGAAACTTCGAGGAGTGTTCTTGGGGAGAATTTAGAGATAAGTTATTTGCTTGTTGTAGTTTGTATGACTTTAATTTTATATATGAATTCTGAGTTTTGTTGTGTTTTCCCTTCTGAGTATTTTTCTTTGTCTTTCTCCTTGTCTCGAGATTTGTGAAATGGTGATTTGAATTGACGAAGCCATGAAAATGTTTAAGAAATGGTGATGATCTTTTTACTTCGATCTTAATTTACTTTCAATTTGGCCAATTGATTTGTTAAAATATGTTGAGTTTTACACTTTGATCTTAATTTACTTTCAATCTAGCCAATTGATTTGTTAAAATATGTTGAGTTTTACAACTAAACTGAAGATTACATTCAAGATTCAGGGAGGTCAAAGCCCTTGGAAGTTGGGTGCAAATAAATAGAGAAATAAAATTATCGGGAGTAGAATTGGAGATTTTAGAGTGACAGACTAAAATCCCCAATTCGGTCAAAATATTATTATCGGACGTAGAATTGGAGATTTTAGAGTGACAGCTAAAATCCCCAATTTGGTCCTATCCTTTGGGTGTTGAAGTGTAGATGTTAGCCTTCAGGTAAGGGGAACGTGGGAGCTCCGAAGTGAGAACCGGTATCCTCCCAGCGTAACCGCAGATTTAATAAACAAGCATAGGATTAGTCAAAGTTCTTTATGCCTGGACCAAAGGGTCAAGAATTGGTATGCTCCTATTTTGCATAATCAAAATTGAACTAATTCATTTTATCCATTCACTATAATTTCTTGACAAGGAGAAGGATGCTTTCACATTGAACTAATTCATTTTATCCATTCACTATAATTTCTTGACAAGGAGAATGATGCTTTCTTGTATATTTATCACAATTAAACCCTACTTTATATCATTAGTTATTTATTAGTGGTTATTAAAATATCTATTTATTTCAATTGGTCTATTAGTGGCATATAAGCAAATTGAATGTTGTTGTTGTGATTAAAGTATTGCTTTTCTAAGGTCTTAGTCCGTAATTCTAAACTACTCCCAGTGGGATCGATATCTATGACTCCATTAGAGTCCTATATTACTTGAGTGATACGTATACTTGCGTTGATAAATGTGACTTTACAATTATTGAATATTTAATACGCCCATATTTATCTAATATTTTATTGCATAGCTATCAAATTTTTTGGCGCCATTGTCGGGGAGTGATTGAGTAAAATTACGATCAGAGTAAAGGACAAATTAGGATTATTAGAAAATTTTTACTTAAATTACAACTTATTTTTATATTTATATTTAATTAATTATATTACTGAGTACTGATTTCAAATTATATGCGTAAATTTGGACCTGAAAATCTTATACCCTACGATTCGGAATTAGAACACACTGTTAGAAGGATTAGAAAATTAAAAAGAGAACCTAGAAATTCTGATATAATGGAAAACAACATGAACAATCAAGGAATAGAGAATGAACACCAACCNTTGGTCAAATTACACAACATTGCCATATGGCTCTGTGCACCAAACATTCTCTTGCATTCAATAGGCAAATTGTGCTGCTCCAACAATGGGCCATGTGTGGCCTTGTATGACACCGCTTTGTCTGGTGCTTGGATTAAGAGGTGGCCNCCAAAGATAACAGTGGAATGTCAAAGCTCTACTCACATTGAACAATGAAATAGAAATCCCTAACATATGAGGTTAATAAGAATTTTAAACACCTTTAAGAGATATGGCTTAAGGAATGTTATGAACTTAATACAAAAGATTGGGAAACTAAGAAGAGGATAAATCAATGGAAGATTTGGTTTTGATGAGGCCTGCATGCATTAGAAAGGGCGATCATCTTCTAAAGCATTTCAATGAACTTCATCTATGAGAAATCCTTGTTGTTACAATATTTTACTATTAAATTTCCTAAATAAATGTTTAAACAAATCTACAGAGGTGCTCTTCTAAAGCATTTCAATGTAATAGAGGTGCTCTTTANGCTTGGTCAGCTCTTTTTTGATGTATGGGATCTCGTTTATGTGTATTGGAGTTGGTAACTATACCATGAGATGTATGGAACTGCTGCCTTTCATTTTTAGACATTTGGGATCTGCTTGGAGCGGCAGGGATGGTTTCCTCTTGGCACTGAACAATTTATGCAGAAGTTTTGCGGATTTCCTCACTGCTTGCAGGTTTTGGCTTTTATTGTTGCGGCCTTCACTGGATTCACAAGCCGTCAGTTTGACCCTGCTCCTCGACACCATTGTTACTATGGGATTTTATGTACATTGTTATCTTGGGATTTTATGTACGTGTAATTTTTTGGGTATACTTTTTCTTTCGGTATACGTTTTGGATGATTTCATGTACTTTTGGTTTGTTTTTTTGCGTTGCGTTGTACTGCGGAGAGTGGAACCCCTAGGGGTTTGTTGTATTTTTTTTTGTTTTTAGATGGGGATCCACTTTCCCTCCCTAACTATGTAATTTCCATTTAATTAACGCGTAAGGAGCCATGAGCTGCTCTTTAATATATATATATATATATAT
>JXCR01025011.1:80847-143211 GCA_002079205.1 Phalaenopsis hybrid cultivar
GTGTGTGTGTGTGTGTGTGTGTGTGTGTATCAGGTAGATATGGAGAAAATTCTAGTTTGGGAAAATAGCTCAAACCGACTATCATATAAAAAAATGGTACTCTATTTGGGTGCAACAATCTATGCCTCTCAAGATATATCTCTTCCTTGGCTTTATGTTGATAGTTTTTCATTGTATCTTGATAGAGGTATTGCTACGAACATAGTATAAATAAATCACTTTCTCTAATACAAGAGAATTTACATTAGATTTTATTGACAATAGATGTGGATAGTTATTTTAAACATTCTTGTGTTTGTTGCTTTTTCAAAAGACACAAGGAAAAGACATCTGAAACTTCTGACAAAAGAAAGATATGTGTATGTGTGTGTAAACTTTTTTTTGTCAAATGCTTCATGATCTGAAACTTCTGCACATTTTTTTAGACCTACTGAAACTCTATATAAACTTTTTGGTTCAAGCATTCTGTTGTTCTTCTTTTTAGCTTAACCCTATATAGACCTACTGAAACTTCTGACAAAAGAAGTTGAGCAGAGCTCGATAGATAAGGGGTTAGTCCCATGATTGTTTACCTCTCCTCCTCGCCTTGGTTCTAGGAAGGGAGTTCAGAAACAAACAGTTTGGTAGGTTGCCTCCCAAAACTAGCATTATAACATCTGTAAACTTTTTGGTTCAAGCATTATGTTGTTCTTCTTCTTAGCTTTTTGTACCTGTCAATCATCTTCCAAAGCTTGTTCATCTTCAATGAGGAACCCACCATGGGAGCTATGCAAATCAATAATTCACTGAGTAGGTGCAAGTTGTTGCGCACTTTGATTGTGAAATTTCTCCAAGAAATGAATTTTATCTCTAGCAATTGGCAATTCCACCACAATCAAGGAATCATTTGCTATAATCAAGTGATTAGTAGCAGTGTGAGAAAGGTCCTGTGGAACTAGTTGGTGAGGAGTAGACTTATGAGATACAATGTCATTCAACATTGGTAGGAGCTCATCTATTGTAATAGGAACATCAGGAGTATCATTTCCTTCTTATTTAGCAATTTATGGTTCAAGTGGGGGTTGAATTAGTGAGGGACTGCCTTCAGGGGAAATTGGATCAGGGACAATAACCTCTTTAGATGTTGTTTCCACCATTTCAACATTTGGAATAGATGGTTCTTGAGCAGTTTGGTGAGGTACATTATTCAATTAGTGACTATTGCTCGGAATAGAGGTCCTTAATTCTGGATGTACATGATAGCAAAGTTCCTGAGAGCGAGCAAACAACCAAAAACTAGTGCAATAAGTAGGATGTTGTTCAATTAGATCTTTCTGTCAGTAACTATTTTGAGATCCTATCCAAGTCTCTTGAGGAGCAGGACTAGTAATATCCATTTCAACAAGAACTCTGATAGCAGACAATTTGACAAGTAAACTATTAAGGAATCCACTTTCAATGTTCCTCCAAAGATAGTTGCGATCAACAAAAGCACTTTCTGTTTAAACAGGTGAAATTTTAAACCCGGTAGTTTGATCCACACTGGCATAACTGGCGGTTCAGTTTGGGGATCAAAGTCGATGAACCATTTTAAAACCTTCATCGCCTTATTTTTTATTCACACTAGCATAACTGGCGGTTGTATTTTGGTTGTATTACTAACGCGACGGGTGTTATCTGAGGGGTTATTTTGGTCGGATTGTACTCTAGGTAGTATCATGGGTTATCTTGGTGGCATTCCACGGGTTTAATGTCGTGGTACTCCTCATTTCCATGTGTGTTGTTGCGGTACTTGGTGTTATTCCTCTGCGACTCCCCCACACAAGCGGTGTTATTTCGCCTTTCTTCCAAGGAGTTATTCATGGTTATACTTAGGTGTTATTTGGCCTTCGGCTGGTAGTATCACAGTGATCCAATGCAGTTTCTTCCCCACTCCCCTCCCCCAGAGTTTTTCTATTGTTTTTGCAAGCTTTTTTGGTCAATTTTTTGGGATATTTTTGTATTTTTTGGCCTTTTTAAGTGTGTTATATACCTTGTGAGTGGGTTCATTGCCCACTCACTAAAAGTTATCAATGAATTCGTTTTCGAGCTTTCTTTTAAACTATATATATATAGATCCATGAAAATTGTATTTTTGTGTAACTATTATATCATTTAAGTTATATTAAATAATATTAATATTTATTATGTCTTTAAATTTATATCATTCTCTATTCAACCTTGGTTTAACCATTCACCCTCTCCTCCTTAATGTTTGGTCTAACCTTCACATCTAATGATAACACCTAAAAATTGATCTATAAGCTAATTACCATTTTTATTTACCTATCTTTGTTGTTGAATTATTAGTTTGTTAAAGAACTAGTCAACGATGCCGACAACTCGAGAAATCAAATGGGAGCGGAATATAGAAGCAAAACATAGATTGAGAAGTATAACATGATAATTTGAGGATGTCAATAGCTCCTAAATTAGAATGAAGTGGGAGGAAGAAACATAATTTTAATCCCATTTATCATTGAGATCCAAATAGAGTTATTTATAGAATACAAGCCTACTCATCATTATTAACTTACTTATTAACAATGCTTATTACTCTAATCCAATATATATATATATATATATGTTCCATTAAATTCAATTTTTTGTGATTAAATTTTATAATCAAACTTAAATTTTTGGTCACATTATTGAAATGTAAAAGTCAGTAATAATGACACTAATGAAAACTGCCCATCTTTTTAATTAAAATACGATTAATAATACGTTTCTGAAACAATATTGCCAGACCAAAGAACAATTATTACGTGTGCATGCGGACTCTGAAGCAGGATCAACACTTTGTTGTTGTTGCATGCAGACTTTGTACATTGTTGTGCACATTTTATAGTACTACAATAATATGGTACATGAAGTCTGCATGCATGCAGGGTGACATAAATGAGATGCAAAACAACATGCAATGAGATTTTTAGAAGCTCTCTATATCCATCTCTATTGATTCCCACACATTTAACATTTGTTAAAATGGTTATGAAATAGAAGCATGCACATCATTATCCTATAATATTTAGTCACATTATTTACAAATATATAGCACAATATTCTAGTCATAATGATGCTTAATCATGTACATACCTCTTCTATTGTGCTCAGCTTCTTGTTGCTGTTGGATGATCTCATATAAGGCACACTCAAAGTCTGAATATATTTCATATGAAAATGAATATTAGGTGTCTATAATAATAACTAGGCAGTGTGAAATAATCAAGTTTAATGCTGCAAATATATAGTGATGATGATTACCTCAACTTGGTCTTGGAGGAACTTTATATATCCAATAGCTTCCATTAATACTGATGCTGTATCAGTCTACATATCCATAGAAGAACATACATAACTAAAAAGCAATTTAAATGGCTTGAGGAGAAGAACTTTAAACAAAAAATCAGTTCGTGAAGTCACTGTTCGTGTTTGTTTTTTAACGAACGAGCCGAACACGAGCTGTTAAAGTGTTTTACGATCTTTCTTGTACTTTTATACTACTNAATGTTCATGTTCGTCTCATTTACTTATCGAACGAATCGAACATGAACTCATTGACGAACCGAACACGAACTGTTCACGAANTTTGTTCATGTTCGTCTCGTTTACTTATCGAACGAATCCAACATGAACTCATTGACGAACCGAACACGAACTGTTCACGACCAACGAGCTTTTTTGACAACCCTACACATCATGCCAAGACACTTGCTAGAAATGACAATGACATTAATATTTTACATTAATTTTATTTTTTCTTCAAATCAAATACAGAAAAATAAAGTCCTGCATTATTTTATATCGAGCTAATTAACAAGCCCAAAATATTTCAAATACACTACTTTTCAATTNGACAACCCTACACGTCATGCCAAGACACTTGCTAGAAATGACAATGACATTAATATTTTACATTAACTTTATTTTTCTTCAAATCAAATACAGAAAAGTAAAGTCCTGCATTATTTTATATCGAGCTAATTAACAAGCCCAAAATATTTCAAATACACTACTTTTCAATTACATTGCATTACTTCTCATACAATTTATTTTTCAATAAATGAAATAGCCCTAAAAGTAAATGAAGATTAGAATTAGGTTTTTTTGGGCACACTTGCAATTTTTGGAAATGTGCAAGTGATGATATGACTACACATTTTTCTTAAAATTTGTTATCTTAAAATAATAATAATAATAATAATAATAATAATAATAAATAATATGGTGATGATAATGATATGATTATAACAACTCATATAAATGAGCAAAAATTTTCCCTTNTTGAAGATTAGAATTAGGTTTTTTTGGGCACGCTTATAGATATGCAATTTTTGGAAATGTGCAAGTGATGATATGACTACACATTTTTCTTAAAATTTGTAATCTTAAAATAATAATAATAATAATAATAATAATAATAATAATAATAATAATAAATAATAAATAATATGGTGATGATAATGATATGATTATAACAACTCATATAAATGAGCAAAAATTTTCCCTTTGATTCAATAAATTACTTATTGACTTTTAATTGAAGTAATATAATAAAAATATTTACTTTTAATATTAATTCTCAAGTATTTATATATATAAAAAGTTAGTATAATAAATGTAAATAGTTAGAGTTTCCATGTGTGTTTGTGCTTTTCTGCAGAAAAAAATATTACATCAGGACTCCGCACCTAGAGCTACGTGCGGAGTCCAATGAAATTACATTGTGGATGTGATCGGTCCGGTNAAAAAAAGGAGTATAACAAATGTATATATAGTTAGAGTTTCCATGTGTGTGTGTGCTTTTCTTCAGAAAAAATATTACATCAGGACTCCGCACGTAGAGCTACGTGCGAAGTCCAATGAAATTAGGTCGTGGAGGTGATCGACCCTGTAACATAAAGGAATATTACCCTCATGTTATTCAGGTGTTAGTGTGTGTTATTCAGGTGTTATTGTATGTTATTCAAGTGTTATTGTATTCCGAGAATATTTCTGGTGTTATAATAACATAATAACACATCAATAATACTTAAATAATACACAATAGCACATGAATAACACACAATAACACTTGAATAATACAAGTTGTTATTGTGTGCTCAATTTTATTGTGAAATAATTAAGTTTTAACATTGCATATTTGCTATGATATTTAGCAAAATATTCTTTTAAGATAATTAGTTATGTTTTTTTTCTAATTAATAATTTTCTTATTAAGACAAATGCTTTAGAAGCATTTGTATTATAAGAACTATAAGAATTGGTTTAAGAGGTTGTGGCTCATCTTCTACTCTATTTTTTAGGTCATAATTATCAGTTGATGATAAAAATATTTGCATAAATATTTTTAAATATTTAACTTTACTTTTTATAAGAAATATTAAAAAAATTTTAGTTAATACATTATAAATTTTAATAAAAAAAATTTATGAATATATTTAGTTTTACTAATAAAAAAAATGATTTTAAGTTTTTTTTTCATTATATTCAAAATTAAATTTATTAATTTTTATAGAATTAATAAATGTTAGGAAGTATTATATTAGTCGTGTTAAGCACTATAGAAGATTAGGGTTTTTTTTTTTACGACGACCACAATTCGTCGGTTATCATAAGAAAAATCGTCGTTTTTAAAGTGACAGACAGTTTACTGAGGGTTTTAGGCTCGTAGATAAAACCATTGTCGGTAATTCCAAAACTAATCGATATTTTGACGGTATAAATTAACCGACGGTTATTTTAGAATTTAGTGTCATAACTTTTTTTTTTTTTTTGAGAAAATTCGAGTTGTATATAATCGTTGGCTCATATAACCGATGGTTCGTCGGTAATAGTGAGCGTACACACCGCTCGAAAAAGTGTCGCATTCATCGGTTTTTTGAAGCTGGTAAAAGCAATGTTTATGTGTTGTTTATGCATGAATTCTATAACCGACGAGTAACTATCGAAAAAGTGTCGCTTCTGTATGTTTTTTACGCAAGTAATAACCGTCGGTTTAAACGTCATTTATGTGTTATTTCTAATAACTGACGGGGTAACTATCGAAAAAGTATCACGTCCGTCGTTTTTGTGTGATGCATCTTAAGCCATCAGTTATGTTTCAGTTAGGTGTCGGTAACAATGTCCATTGGCTAGTCGTCGGTTTTGCCTACGAATAAGTTTGTGACCATCGTAAAACTGATAGTAAGTCGTAGAAATCCTATAGTTTTATAGAAAAAAAAATCAAATTCTTTCTTTCGTATTTACATCACCACACATATTATCACAACAATTATTATATATTTTCAAGAATTTAACAAATTATTAAAATAATATAGTTGTCAAACAAAAATTTATCCAATCAAATAACAAAATAAATAAAATATATTTACTCTAAAATATATACATAACTGTTCAGAGAAAAAGTATAAGTCCAGATGTACATAAATATAAAAAAAGGCAAGAAGGGACGAAGACAATGGTTTTGGATGAAACAAAGAGGGACATGCGAGGGTTTCGGGAAGGTGAGGAGGAAGACGAGGGTGGGAGGAGATATGGGATTAATTCTAACAGCCTATCAACAGTTTTTATAGTGTCGGTTATTAAAACTATTATCGACGACCATTCTTATCACTTAATAATAATATGTGCTGGTTAAATCCCACCAAATGACAGGTTCGAAGATAACCGATAAACTATTTGTCGATTAATATTTTTTTATACCAACGAGTTATTCCTTCAATTACAATTAAAAAGAGTCGTAAAACAAAATACTGTTAATAAGCGACAATATATGTTATAGTTATATCGTCGTAAATAACCAAGATAAGAAACAATCGCAAAACCGACAGTAATCAGAATAATTTTTCGGACGTATAAAAACCGTTGGTTTTTCCATTGATTTTAGCACATTTTTCTGCAGTGAAATGCTTATACTTGCATGGCTTAAAGTCTATTGCATGCTTGTAAGTAAACAAACCTTTCGGCTTTGGGATACATA
Source organism: Phalaenopsis hybrid cultivar (assembly GCA_002079205.1). Lineage (NCBI taxonomy): Eukaryota > Viridiplantae > Streptophyta > Magnoliopsida > Asparagales > Orchidaceae > Phalaenopsis > Phalaenopsis hybrid cultivar. The sequence continues at coordinate 87,851 of JXCR01025011.1, forward strand.
CACTTAAGCGATTTATACTCTTCATGAAAATATGTATTACACTTTATATATATATATATATATNATTATTAGGAAATTAATGATCATTAATCATATGACTAAATTATAATCATAATTTAATAAAAATTAATTTCAAGAATAAAAAAAAAAAGACATTTTTAGATTTTATGTTAATTTTTAATAAATAATTCTAATATTAAATAGTATAAAAAAACTTTTAAAATAAAATATCAAAATAAACCAAATAAAGAAAAGAGAAAGTGAGACAGCAATTTCAAAGCAGATGACCGTTAAAGTTAAAAAACATCAATTCATTTGAAAAGTAGGAATTATATAATTAAGAACTACAATCACCTTTCCAAATGGTGCAACCAGCTGCTGAAGTGCTGCAATCCTGTCTCCCAACTTCTCCTTCCTAACCTATGGAGTTAGAGGGAGAGAGAAATAATAGTTACAAATTCAAAATTTTTATTTATTTTATGAGAAAATATCCGGTCAATCGAACGTGCTGATGACAGTGTAAATCGTATCATGTCATGCATTTGACGACACGATATGATCCACACCATCATCTGCATACAACTTCAAAATTTTCATTTGTTTTATGAGAAAATAGTACATATGTGCTGATGACAGTGTGGATCGTATTATCTCATACATTTGATGACATGATATGATCTGCACCATCATCTGCATGCATACGATATGCACCTTAAAAGGCGGGAGAGAAGGACGCGGATCAAAGCGCGGCTTCTTTGACGGTCTGAGATGATCGAGGCTGCTGCAGTTTGCTCCCTTTCCATCAGTGAGTCCTCCATTGATTGATGTTGGAATCTACAGAACAACAGTAGAGAAGTGGGGGATCATGCAGAGAACTTAGAACGTCGGCCAGAAAATTATTTTTCTGTCACTTTATAAAAGATGATTCAAATCAGTCATAAAAGCTGAAAAGGAGGGGAGAAACACAAATCATGTCTTAAAGCTTGCTTTCTACTGCACTGTCATTCCTAGGTGATAAAAATAAAGAAAAGTATCAAACATAATTGCATATTATGTTACCTCTCAGTATATTATTTATATCATATAATATATGCAGTGTTGTCATGATATATGCAGTGTTTCACATATATATCTTATTTATTTCATATTATCTAGTGTTATGCATTGTTGTATAGTTGATTGCATATTTACCAATAAGTAGTTGCCCTACTAGTTTTTTGTTCATGTTCGATATATAAAGGTGAAATCGATATTTGATCGAGTGGGCATCAAATATCGATTCCCCCAAAAGGTTGAAAACGTTGGTGTGTTTGCTTATGATTCGAAGAGCCTGCACCACGGGATTTGAACCCTCGACCCGAGGGATTTAAGCCAGAGGCCGCACCAATGAGACAGGTCATTCGCACATATAAGTGTATATATATATTTGTCTGACAGTAAGAAAATAATCAGCTTGAGTAAGTAACGTTTAAATTTATAAAAAAAAAAGTATAATTGTTTAATTAGTAAAAAATTACTTTAAAAAATACAGTTTTTGTTCATTTTTAGACTGTAGTCTGTTACTTCTAAACCCTAGTAATAACTATATTACTTTGAATTAAAATGGAGAAGGATATGAAACTTAATTGTCATGAGCACCAACCTCCTGAAGATTCATGAAACCTCCTTGAGCTGGATGATGCCACTGGTGCAGAAGCTCATAGCTCATATTATCAACATTTATAGAACCATTAATGTTAGAAGATTGGCAAGGAGCAATCCTGCCATATCTTGTTGATGATAAGATATCCAGAGCCTCCATGTCCAAACCTAATGATGTCTCCATGGAAGCCATATATGCAGTCTGCATGTTTACACCAGGAAGAAGTGTTCCATAACACAAATGATCAAACCCTAAGCTTCCATGAATGAGAGGAGGACGTGAAAGTTGATAACTGCTGAGTTCATCTAGTTGTGTATGATCTTCATGTTTTACTTCAGAAGATAACTGTTGTGTTGAGGTCTGGCAATGGCTCCCCCACTGAAAACCAAGATCTTGAAAAATGTGATGATGAGAAGTTGTGAGAGAAACTGGATCTATGACATGCTGTTCATCTCCAGAAGTTGGAATGAGCTCAATACCATTACTGAAATTAAGTTGTTCTGTTCATCAGGAATAAGATAAAAAAACAAAATTTTTGGGAGGGAGAAGTCTAAAGTCTTAACCTAAAATGGAACAATAGGAAGCTAGAAGTTTAGTATGAGCTGAGCTTCTGAGTAAGCGCCAAATTAAAAATTTGTCATGATACTAGTATTAGGAAAATCCAAGACAGAAAATTCCATAGCAGAACAAGGAGAAGAAACACAAGCCAGAAAATTCCAAATCCTAGGAATGAGAGAGATGAGTTGAGTTAATGGCTTATAAATTATTTTAACCATGGAGAACAAGAGAGACAAATGTGTGTATGATGAAGTTAATTAAATGAACAGTGAACTTACAGTAATGAGCCATGGGTGCAGTCTGGAGATGTTGAGGCATGGAGGAAGAATCTCTGCTCAGGGTGGGTATGGAGATCAAGCATATTTGAAAACTCCATGATGAATTTTTATAAAAAGGATTGGTAGTCCCAAGAAGAGAGAAAAGGAGAGAAGAGAAAGGAGATGGTGTTTTTGGAATCTACATCTAAAACACTTCCCCACTAAGAGAAACACTTGAGGCCATCTTGCACATGTGTCCTGTTGCAGATTGAAAGCCTTGCCTTACTTTTTCAGCTCATCACTTTCCCACTTTATTCTTCTTTCTTCAGCTCCATCTTCCTCAATCTATCTCTCCCTTCTCTTTTTCTTTTCAGGAAAACCTTTCTGCAGCACTGAAATTAAAGGGATGACTTCCTCATCAACCTCTTCTCTCTCCCACTCTTTTTCTAACTATGAAGATGCAAAATCCCTGCTTTTTCGCTCTTGTTTCAATATATAGCTCTTCTTTCTTTGCTTTCTCAAAGAAGAAGCTTTCTCTTTCACTTGCTGCAATTACAGTGAGATGATTATACGATCTCTGCCATGATTGAAAACTGTGCCTATGATCCCAAGCCTTTCTCTTGAAGAGATTGTAATGATTTCACCCATGCCACGCTTCCTGGCTTGCTCTGCTTTCATTCAATCAGTACTTTGCTTCGATCTTTCTCTCTCTTTCCTGGAAGAAAAGGACATGGACATGGGAGCTTATAATTATGACATGGAATCTATGCTATTTGTGCTTTAAAATTTAATACACAGCATATATGTTGGCCTGCATAGAAATGGTGGAGAGCTGCGCCTTTACTCCTGTTGTCTCCAAAAAAGCAATGCGGATTTCACTGCGTAGGACAATCTTGCTGAGGGATAGATTGTTGCTGAATATAATTGACTTAAGAATTTATTCAATTATGCTATCTATGTTAAACTTTAAAAACAAGAGTTTTAATGAAGATATTTATCTAAATTTTATGTAAGATCAGTTAGGATCTGTCTGACAATGGATTTAACCCAGGATTTACGTAGTATCGCGTGGTTATTTTCGACAAAATAAGTTGTCGAATGCCATAAATTCGAATTCTTCTGATTTCGACAGTAAATTCAGATTTATTAAACCCCATGAATAGATGGAATTAACTTCATGAGCTTGGATTTAAGGTTATACAGGATTTAGTAAATCCGTTGTCAGACAGTTTTTCGGATTTACTCCATTTAGGATTGAGTAAATATGAATTTACAGGATTTACTGAATCCTAATAACTTTAATTCTCATTTGTTAACAGACATCTCCTTATAATTACAAAATATATTGAACCAAGACAGAAATACTAGGAGACTTTTTAATATCCAATATATCAAAATTTGTTATTTGTTTTTTTCAATATTCAATTTAACTTAAAATAAATATATAAGTAGTATATATAAAAGCTTCAATTCATATTGTTGAATTATTTGGAATCTTTAATTTTTAAGATGATAAGAACTTTCCCTAATTGTTGATGCTTTAGCTTCAAGATATTGAATAATAAATCCCCCCCCCCCCCCCCCAAAAAAAAAANNCCTGAAAAATAAAATCCTAAAAAAAAAATATGGCATACAATGTACGTATGAGCAAAGGCATTATAGGTAGTACGCCATAGTGTGTACAGTAATGGTTGAACCTGATTGGTGATCCACACGTACATTTAAATCCTCATTAGCTAAGGCATCACATTGATTTATTTGAATCATTAGCAATTTCATTGACTTTAATGCAAAATTTATTTCTTAAAAACCAACTTAATCATGGCATGCAGTATTACATACATTATTAGTAGTTCATGGACCCCAATAACCAAACTAAAAACTTAATTATGGACAATTATATTTGAATTTACTGCATTTAATATTTTCTTTTTAAAAAATATTTGCTTGATTTCTTGGTCTAAATGCATTAAAAAAAGAAGCCTTCAAATGAGAGTGGTAAAAAGAACAAAAAAAAAAAAAAAATAAAATGATCATAATAAAACATAATAAAGGAAAAAAATGTTTGATATAAGTGTTAAAACTTGATATTTATATAATTGGTTTTTACAATCCCTGTTGATGAATACAAAAAGTTGTTCAAGTGTGTGGGATGTACTGCGTTAGGGCATCCATTTGTGCAAGTGAAGGTACACCGATTAGTAATATGTGAGTAAGAAGACCATTCTACAAGATTTGCATGATAAGTGAAAGAATTAGATCTATTAATTACTATTTGAAAAGTCAAAGTAGGGCTATGAAAGATAAAATATTATCTTGCATTTGATAAATGGACAACTAACTATGATTGATAGGTTGGATATAGTTGGAGAAAATCAATCATTATAACTGAGGCCAAAATTGGGTTTTAATTGTGATGATTGATTTAAGAATTTTTTATCCAATTATGAAGGTTTATATTCGGCTATTGTAGTCTGATTAGAGTGTATTTATCTTATTCTCATAAGCCAAGGATTTTTAGTTTTCTTGCACAACCTACATACCTTGTGGTTATAGATTCAATATAAGGAAATATTTTCAACACTGTTAGGATCTCAATATAGACTACACAGGTTCATTACATTTTTCTATAACAAACAATCCATCATTGTGGTAATTAATTCATGACTTGTTATTTTTCCACCTCTTGGTTTCAATCAAATGTTCTAAACTAGTGACTAGCAAAGCACTTAATAGAACAATCTTGAATTGAATAAAATATTTAAATCATGCAAGACAAAAGAAAGTCTGATTCTTAAATCAAAATTATAGTTAAATCAATACATAATAGGTTACATACAATCCTTCAAAAGAGCGAATAACACATATTCAAAATTAAAAAAAAAACAAAATCATCTACAATCTCAAGCATGATTACAAGGAAGAATAAAGAGGATGGTAAGAAAAACTTTAGAAATATCAGTACAGATCCATTAGTGATCTTAACTTTTATTATGAGCTTAGCCTAAAAACTCTAGTTCAAATGGCTCTAATTAGTGATCTTCAAATCCTCAGAAGAGAAATTTAATGAATTTACTTTAGACTAAAAAGACCATTTAATAAACTAAGAAAGTCATATAAATGTGGCTGCTATGAATCCTCCCTAAAGGACAAGTGCTTATGTTTAAAATAAGGCATATTTTTTTATTAGTGTTATAGGGCACATGGGTGTTGAGATCTCAATTTAGTTGGTTAAGTTCAAGAACTTGAGTACTTTAGTCTAGAGTCTAGAAAATATATTATGGCTTGTGGGCACTGATCTTGTGAATTGTTTATTAAGTTATGCTTCCTAGGTGTCTAGTTATAATATCAAGCATCAAACTGTAAATATTGACTACTAGATTTGTCACTTGAGCATTGTGCTCTCTTATCTTTGCTTTATAGTCGAGCATCTAGGTGATGACTTAGTATCCAATGACGAATCTTCCCTAAAACACATTGGATTTCTCCATATTCACTTAGATGGATGCACATAGTAAATATGAAAGTTTTTTTTCTATGCATGAATTTCTAGCTTACCTGAAAAAGTTGAAAAATTAAATATTAGTGTAGCTTGATTCATAAAATCAAGTGCAAATAGCCAAATATAGTTAATCTAAGATAATAATAACGTAATGAAAATAAGCTATGAAAGTAAGGAAAGCATAGACAAGCAACAATGTTCAAATGACTATGCATAATCAAATGTTGATGGCTAGATGATTCTAGTTAGGAAACTATAATTAGATGATGGTTTTTGGGAAATAATAGTAAAATGATGATAATAAGGTCATTAATGTCGCACAATGATAATTATGCAACCATTTACATATGATAGAGGTTGAGCACCCATGAATGGGAGAAGAAGGTTGAGCGATTGTGAAAAAGTGGTCGTGGTTGGATGATGTGATTATCCCATAATGGTAGTTATACAATTATGTTAGCATTCCAAAAATGGTGATCAAATGGTAGTGAATGAGCAATGGTGATTTTGCGGTGGGGACTATATGGTAATGGACCAATGTTGATGATGTGATAATGGTTGACTAGTAATGATGATTTGATGATAATTTTCAAGTGTCAATATTCTGATGTTAGTAATAAAGTGATTGTTGCTCGATTGTGCATGAGTCATGTTGATTTGACTGTGGTGGTTTAGTAGTAGTGTTTGATAAATATGCAAAGGTGGAGCTCAAATATCTTCTAGGCTTTTAAGGTCTCTCTAGACTTCAATTTCAACCGCCTCTCTTGTAGAGAAGAACTTTATATTTATAAATATGTTATTTGAAATATTAAATAAATATCACAAAAGTCTCAATATGACATTAATTTTTGAATGATTACCTTAATTCTAAAGTAATTTTTGAATGTTTGCATTCCTTAATGATTTTGGATTAAAGTGACATTAAGCTCATGAAATTCATCCCATCAACACGCTCAATTTAACCATTAGCATGTAAGATTGAGAGATCATTTGGTCCTCCAATTATAACCCAAAATTTTAAGCTACCCTAAATATAAGCACATTTTGGACTCATCAAATTATTTAACTAATACATCAAGACAATTGGTTTGATCATAAGTCTACCTACTTAGAAACTCAAGTGACCATGAATTTGACTCCAAAATCTTTCTAGCTTCAATATGCAACAATGTTCATGATTGACCAAGCATACATCATATAAATAGATTCCAAATCATCATAAGCCATGAATTGCACCAAAACCCACAATGTTTGAGTAAAATAAAAAACATAAAAAAATAAGCAATTAAACATGCCTACACAGCTGGAATATTCCTCCATAGAGCAATAATAATGTCTTTTGTCCCACTCCACTTTCCTATCTTTGGAGGTTTGGGAAGGCCCATGGAGAAAGTGAAAGAAGAGTTATGGGCTGGTTTGTCCTTATCCTCAGCATGCCTTACTATTTTCTCTCTCATTTTCTCTTTTGTCATTTTTAGCCTTAATTTACTAATTATTTACATAAAGTATGAGTAATTAGACTTAAACTAATCATGAAGAACCGGCACCAATTGGTCACTGAACTAAACCAGAGTTAATTAACTGAAATTCTTGCGAAAATCTATGAAAAAACATTACTATATGATCAAATTCTTTCACAGGAATCAATGCTGAATTCCCCTCTTTAACCTGACAGGCAGCCAGGTACAGTTTTATAGTATTAATGTCTTAAAACAAGTGCAGTTTTACATCTACAGAACCTTTGTAAGATTTTGGTAAAAAGGTTTAATTTTTGCAATTAAAATGTGTTGTAAGAGGAGTCAGGTCATAGGATGTTGTTGTTGAAGTTTGCTGGAAAGACTTGACACGATTCGTAACGAGCTGGCTCAAATTGAGTTATTGGATCTATTTCAGCTGGAATAAGCTCGTTTCGGCTCATAGGATGTTGTCAAAATGTGTTATAAGAAGAGTCGGGTCATAGGATGTTCTTGTTGAAGTTTGTTGGAAAGACTTGACTCGAAATCGTAACGAGCAAGCTCAAATTGAGTTGGATCTATTTCAGCTGGGAATCAGCTCGTTTCGGCTCGTATGATGTTGTTAAAATGTGTTTTAAGAAGAGTCAGGTCATAGGATGTTGTTGTTGAAGTTTGCTGGAAAGACTTGACACGAAATCGTAACGAGCTAGCTCAAATTGGGTTATTGGATCTATTTGAGCTGGGAATCAGCTCGTTTCGGCTCATAGGATGTTGTTAAAATGTGTTGTAAGAAGAGTCAGGTCATAGGATGTTGTTGTTGATGTTTGCTGGAAAGACTTGACTCGAAATCATAACGAGCTGGCTCAAATTGAGTTATTGGACTATTTCAGCTGGGAATCGGCTCGTTTCGGCTCAAAATTGAAACTAACGGGCTTAAATTAAGTTATTTGGATTCGTTACAGCTCAAAAATTAGCCCCGAACTCATTTTATTCAATTTTAGTTGGCATGATTTACATCATTTATATATATATAAATAAAATACTATAAGTCGATCTCGAGTCAGTTCGAGCTGATTCATGTATGCCTCATAATTCGCTCCAAAAAAAATCAATTCAAAATTTAAGTTCATAACTTAGACTCATTTATTTCAGTCCGATCTCAATATGAATTAAAATTTGAATTGATTTTCAAGCAATCAGTAACTTTGGAGTTAAATTGACAGCCCTTACATAATGAGAGTTTGTAAAAAGTGTAAGTAACAAAGTGAGATTTGGTTTAAGAATTGAAAAAGACTCAGCTTTACCGAATCAAATATTGTTATACTCACATGACTACAAGAGCAAAGGCTGCCATGATTGGGACCTTTAGGGGCCACTCCCTCCATCATAGCCAAATCAAAGTCTGCTTTCTTTCTTTCGATTCTTTGCGGGTCAACCAAATTATTGCGTGCGGAGCTCTGTGTGTGCTCTCTGCACACAATAATCGCTCGAACCAATGTCAAAATAGCTTCTTTTTTTTGTAATTTTTTAGAAGTTTATAAGGCATATGTAAAAGTTATTATTATGTAAAAAGGGCTTCACCAACTCAAAATGATCTTCATAACAAATGATACAAATGCAAAGCTATCAAAACTAGTCTTTTATAGCTCAGACCAAACCATTTTGATCAGATTTGGTCAATCAAATTCCCATAAAGAGGTGAAAAAACCGTGCGAACCATGCGATCCATGAGATCAACAGGAAATGTGCAACCAAATGGAAGGCAAGTAAACCTCGAAGTCAGGCAGCCACTTGTCAATTATAGGTGACTAACTCAAACTTCTCGTGCACAACTGGCTTGCAGATCAAGACACCTAAAAGAATCAACCAACCCAGAACAAGCACGTTGCGCCAAACAAACAAAACTAAGGTCCGTGATCGGACAATCCAAGATTGGGGACGAGCGGCTCAAACATAACAAGAGCAACACTCGCCATCCCATGGTGAATGGGATTCTTCCGTTCGTCAGAAATCATCGTCCCACTCGCGAATTCAGTTGGCAGGAATTTCTTTCATTCGAAATAATGTAAGATTCCTCCCATGTAGCGGGGGCAGGCTCCTATAAATAGGAGGTAGTGTACAACATAAGGAGACCTCTCTTTTGACTCTATTAAGGCAGGCTCAAATCTCTTAATGTAAATAATTTACTAATATATTTACAGTAATAAGTCTTGAGATCCTAAAGTGTTTTTGAGATAAGCAGAAGACAAAGGGTCTGGAAAGGAATCAATAATATAAAGGCATGTAGGGTCTATTAGTCCTCTGTTACTTTTTTTTTATTATTTTATGCAAGAATATAAAGGCATGGATGCTGAGAATGTGGAGCCATGCTCCCCTTCATGTTCCCATGCACCATCTTCTGCATCACTTGTTGGTCCAGCGTCGCATTCTAGTGTGAGTGCATGGGTCTGCCATGGCATGCCCTTGCAAGCTCATAGCATGTCCAAAATTAGGGCTGTTGTCCTCGTTGTTTTGGAACATCATGTGTTTGGCCTGTTAAGAAGCTCATGTTCGGCTCGTTTGCTGAGATATCAAACTGAATGCGAAGACTTTTTTTTTCTTTCAATATATGAATGAACCGAACACAAATAATGATTTGTTTGTTTATGTTCGGCTCGTTTTGACTTGAAATACTACTCATCAATTATATATATATATATATATATATATATATATATATATATATATATATAAAAGTAACTTTTTAGAATATTTTTTTATAAAAAAAAAATTATACCTTATTTTGTAAGATATAAATCATCAAAATTTAATATTTTGCCATAAATTTTATATTATATACAAAATTTTAATTGAATTTTTAAGGACAAGTGTGCAGACACATTTCTCAAAATTTGTTTTTTAAATTGAACATGCGGTAGGCGTATTTAACACGTGTCTGTGTCCAACATGGGTCGACACCACACCAAATTCGTGTTCGTGAGTAAAATGTCAAAATATTATTAGTACTATTTAAAAAAAATGAAATATATGCATTCATGCAGAGATATAACAATATTCATGAAACTATGAAATCTAAAGTTTTTAGATATGTAAATAAATAGAAATTGTATGTCATGTATGCAAATTCTCTTTAAGAAAATTAGTATATATTGAAATAGCTACTCTGAATTTCAGTGAGCTTTGATGCCACACATGTAAGGGGCTAATGGAAAAGGCTTGGGCGGACTTTGGTCCCCCGCGACATTGTACCAACTGTATCAAAGCATCTTAAGTCGTCTGTGCGCCATCAGATTGTACATTTGCAGAAAATGGTGAAAAAGGTTTTGGATGATAAGTATAATTTAAATTTGTAAATACACATTAAAAGATTACATTTTACATTATGTCATGAATACATGTGCAATGTGCAGTTTGATTTTGATTCCCATAGAGTACTTTTTTTATCTCTGAATATGGAGTGACATTGGCTTACAGACACCGGAAGTGAAAGAGGCATATGATATGTTTGGGACAGATTTCTATCCGCTTTGCTTTTAAAACTGTCACCATAATTTTGTTTGTCAAACTACTTTCTTGTTGTTTATCAGATTGGTGGATTTTGGAGAGCACTTAACTTGCTGGAAATTTCAGTTATTTTCTTTCATTTGAATCTTAAATGTTTTTAATGAGTCTCTAAGTTTTTTACCACATATCTCGTAGTTAATATTCTTTCATGCTCTAGTGATGTAAGGATATTTTTTTCTTGATGTTTTGCCACTAGATTGTTTCTGTATATACTTTTTGTACTTTTGAATCATACATGTTGATGTGTTAACCTTTTTATTCACATTTACTTCTAATTTGATCAATTAGATATTTAAAACTTCTTATAATCTAGGACTTCTAACTATCTCCTAGAAGAACAAACAAGTCAACACACAATAGCTTAGTAAAATAGACATATTGTTAGTAAGAGAATGCAATCAACATAGGAGATCCAAGGAATCCTGGGAAACATTACATGGTTAAATACCTCTTAACTGTAATATAGTTTCCAACTCTTCTTATAACCTAGACATAGGCTAAGGAGGATTGTGTCCTTGGTTGACACTGGAGCATGTAGCAGAATATAGAGAAAACACTATACCAGTGTCACTGGAGCATAAGTCTCATCCTTTGAATGCCTCAAACTTGTTACTTGTCATTTTGTTTACTAATATTTCTATTTCTTATGTCTTTTAGGATTTGTAGGATTTCCCTTCTTTTATTTTGATCACTTCAAACTAAATTTAATGGTTTAGTAAACTAAAAATTCCCATGTTAGAAATATTTTTATGTTATCCTTGTGTGACCGATACACTAACTCATAATTCATATATTACTTTATCAACATAAATAATTACATGGTTGATAGATCTGTCTCATTGCAAATTTTAGGCATCAATTTCCTATCATTCTTAACAAATATTTCTATAGTAGTACTCTATAGCTTGTAGTGTAGTAATTAGGAGCACACAGTGGTTGATCTTGTAGGCAATGTTATTAAGCCCTAAATGCTTTGCTATATTCTCCACTTCTTTGTTAAAGGTTGTTGGACAAAGCATGATATATACTACTAATCTTATGAAATTTGAATGAAAGGGTATAAATAATTGCGGCTCTTATAAAACTAAAGTGGCAATGGGCATCAAAAGAGCCTTTTATTATATGAGATTGAAGGCCCGCAATATGTAAAAGGCATAAAGGGTGATTATTGTGAGATGGTGCTCTTATATCGTCCATACTATAAATCAAAAGATGGCCACATCTTATAAAGAGCAAAGCATTATACTTAGATACTCTCGAAATAGTGTAGTTGGACAGTCTAATGGTCTCCTTGTGTTGATCATTAGTTGCGAACTTAGCAAAATGTGGCATATATAAGAAGTAGTCAAGTCGACATTTTCCCACATAACTCCTTAAGCCATTTGATTGTCGTCTTTCTTTGGTTAACTTCATTACCACCAAAGAAATGATGAAAACGTTCCTTGACCCAGACAATAAATTCATGTTGTTGCGAGGTTATACTAGACTTTCATTACTTCATAAACTCAAAGTTCATCTGTCAAATTTTATAAAAATAATATGTAATGACTCATCCAACTAGGGACCTTATGTGATGTCTCAGGGCTTGTACATAAGTTCTAAGTAGACGCAACGTAGCCCATGATTTATATCACCACATGCATTGTGTAACCGCCCTCTTAAGAACAATCCCTTCATTGCAAACCTATTATTTAAAATCTCATTATATCATCAGTAATACTTTGCTCAATTAACATTGACATGCTAGAAACTTACTTTCGTGTGATCTAAATCAATCTGTGGCACAAATTCAAATTGCTTGCTACAAGCTCTGGCAAGCTAGCAAAGAGAAACATCAACATGAGAACTTTGTAACTTGTCTTAAAACATGATTAAAGATCAATTTGTCAACTTGGGTAATTGGGCATATAACGACCACCCACATAAATACAATCACTAATAATAGCTAAAGTTATTAGAGCCACTTAGCTTAATCCATTTAATATATATATATATATATATTAAATATTAAATGTTTTTAATCAATTAATAATAATTAATAAATTAAATAATAACTTTCTTCTAATAATTACTGCAAAGAATGATTAAACTAACTTTTAATGCCCACTATTTATCATTTAAATAATGAGAAATTAATTTATCTCAATGAAAAATAATATAAAGAATCATTTCAAAAACTATATAAGATATGAAAGATGTGCAGAAGAATTTACACAAGTTATCAAAGTACAGAAAGATTTTAATGAAATAGTTGGGCTCAATGGTTTCATAAGCTCAACTATTATGCCCTTTAATCATAATGAGTGCATTGTTTGGAGTGCATGCAGTTGCCATTAAAAAGGCAACCCATGCAAAGTATTCATGGAGGGTTATCATGAAAAAGGCTCCTTGCAACTGCACATGCACATGTTCCCATAAATCTAGGGCATAAACTAAGCATTATGAGCCATTTAAGTTAAGGAAGATGACGATTTGATGAGGTGGGCATGACTTCATGAGAAATAGGGGATGGAATGGATGGCCTACATGGCCATGCCATACAAGCCATGCTATGTAAAGACATGCCAAAAGTGCTACTTTTGACAGGTGACTTTTTGTAAGATGGAGCTCAACTGAGTGTTGGAGATCAGAAAAGTAGAGGAAAGCAGCATGACAATGGATGAGGGGGAAGAAGAGAGAGTAAAAGGTGAGAGATGGGAGGACCCATAGGCTGCTTTGAAGAGGGCAGAGAGTGGACACTAGCAGAAGCAAGGGAAAATCTTTCAACTGCTACAATGATGATAGCTCTCGGTTTGACTGCCGGAGCATGCATGATGATGAGAAGAGTCTTGATTATGGATGCCATGATTTCTTTGGGTTTTGTGCTATGTTGCGAGCTTCGTTTTTTTATTTGAATAAGATTGATGAGTTTGAGGAGATTCGTGATGGTAGAGTGATTGGTTAGCGTCCTGATGTTGCACGAAAATCTAGCATATACTCATAGAATAAATGTGACGGATAAAGATACTAGAATTTCTATGTGGAAAATCTGAAAAGGGAGAATACCACGGGGTCAGCCCAATCAGAAATAATCTACTATAGCTTTATGAGTACAACTATAGGCCATTATTCTACAAGTGAGAAAAGGGCACATAGTTACAGTGTGCATATGCAGGAGGACTCGTCACACAACGGTCTAGCAGGAACTTAGGTACACTATCTTCGAAGAGCGCCACGGTGTGGTGTTCGGGACAACATCTTGCTCATAGAATGCCTCGCAATGTTGGCCGCTACTCCATAAAGTGTTTCGTTACTCCTCAATGTTGGTTGTTATTCTTCACAATGGTTATTTAGAAAAGTAGAGGGCAACCGATGGCGGTCGATGGCGATCGGTGAGCGATGGTTGATGGCGGTCAACGAGCGATAGTCGACAGCTACCGACTAGCAGTGATCGACGGTGCTCAGCGGCGGCAAGAGCAAAAATCATTCGTCGGATCTTCGGTGCAGAACACTGGACTTCAGCTCCTCTTTTTTGTCCTCCTCCAAGCTTAAGTCTTCCCTTTCCTTGCATGATTGCGGTAGGGTTCTATTTACAGAGTCTAGAGAGACCTCTCAATAAGTAAGGAATGAAATAGGATGACCCGGAAAGATACCATTGATCAAATGACATTCTACATACATTTGAGTGAATTAACGGTGTCAGAATTGATTGATCTTGTGCTCATTGGATACGTCTCATTGTGACGCTCAATTTGATTATAAATTTATCATATTTGGAATTTGTTTGACCTCCAAAAATTATTTAATGCCTTGATATGGGCTTGATTTGACTTAGATTCGATCAACTTTGAAATCATTGCGTTCATCTCGTGGAGCCGGTCAGTTCGACTACAAGTTTGTCGAAATAAAAGTTCTTAATGATTTTTTAATTAAAGTTTGAAAGTTTGTTGCTAAAAAAATTACCTCAAAATTTATATCACGCCTCGAAATACATGTTGAATGATTAAAATTTATTGATTGTATATCAATTGCTCACATATTTTTTTGGCAAAGCAAGCTTTGTTGTTAAAAAATATCAGAAATATGAATTATTTATTTTTTTGAAAAATGTAATTATGTGTAATGTAAGTGTCTGTGTGGGGGTGAGGGTATCCCATCACAGTTAGCACGTGCTCTTGCGCTCTTCCCCGCTAACCTGCTCTCGAACTTCATGGCCTTCATATGTAAGAAAATTATTTTGTCGCCAGGAGGTGTGGGCGGTAGGACTTTGATGGTGGGTGATGGCTACGTCAGCATTGGGCGTCTGCTGCAAATAGTGGAGGGCGTCGGAGAGCGGTGACAAAGTCAGAGGCAATGGCATGGACATCGGTGGCGGGCAACAGTGGTGGGTAGTGGTGACAACATGGTGGGTAGTGGTGACAACATGGTGGGCGGCAGGCGGTGCATGGCGGAAAGTTACCAAGTTAGAGCGGGTCACCACCAAGTGGAATTGGTCGGCGGGTCAAGCAAGTCATTGTCGGGTAGAATGGGTCTGACGAGTCTCTAAGAGTCAGGCTATTTAGTTGTGTCACAGGGATTGTGCGAGTTGGAGAGTCATCGGGTTGTCGCGATAAAGTGAGTTGAAGCAGGTTCGATGTATCAGCGTGTCGAGGTTTGTCATGGTAAGTCATGAGGTTGCCACAAAGGAGTGGTCAGCATGGGTCGTTAGAGCAATCATGTAATGGGGCTACCAAGTTAGTGATTTGTGGTGAATGATAAAACGATTAGCGCTAGCTGGATTAGAGGGTGGATGGAGCGAGTTGTAGCGAGTGGCCACACATCATGATCTTTAGGAAGCGAATCAAACTGTGGTGATAGAGCGCAGGGTCGGAGATCAAATGATGGGCATTCGCCCGTTGGATCAACCCCGATCGGGCAGTGGGCACTTTTCTTGCGGAATCCAAGAATTTTTTCAAAAATTGGTTTTTTTTTTTATAATTTTCGGCCCTTTTTTAGTCTATAAATATGCCAAGAAGAAGAGAAAAAAAGTGGAGTCTCACAACCTTTTTGTGAGATCAATATTGCAATGTAATTAAGTTTTTATGAGACTCTCGGGCTTGTAACATTAAGTTTTTCTGAGATTCATACCGTTCGAACTTATCAAGCTTGTTGAGTAATTAAAACCTTTTGAGGCTTATAGCCCCTTCAGATTTTTTTTACGCTTTTTTACCATCTGAGCTTATAGCCTTCTAAGAGTTTTGAGTGGAAACTCTACCAACCACTTGTCTTATGGAGTCTTTCTAATAAGAAATGCATCCACTACTAGCTTTTTATTGAAACTTGTCCCTTGGGCTAGTCTTCCAGGGGAATAAATGGAAAAATTACCCGTAACTTGCACTCAATGGGTATTTTTAAAAAAGAATGTATCCACTATTGGTTTTCCATCAAGACTGCAGGCTTGTCCTACAGGGTATGGGTGGAGACCTTATTTGCCACTAGTCCTTATGGGATCTATCTAGTGAGGATTATATCCACTCCTAACCTTGTATCGAGACTTGCCTTTTGGATTAGTCCACCAAGAGCACAGATAGATAGATTACAATAGATTTTCCACCAAGAGATTTTTTTTACGCTTTTTTACCATCTGAGCTTATAGCCTTCTAAGAGTTTTGAGTGAAAACTCTACCAACCACTTGCTCTTATGGAGTCTTTTTAATAAGAAATGCATCCACTACTAGCTTCTCATTAAAACTTGTCTCTTGGTCTTGTCTTCCAGGGGCATAGGTGAAGAACTTACCTGTAATTTGCACTCGATGGGTATTTTTATTAAGGAATGTATCCACTATTGGTTTTCCATCAAGACTTCAGGCTTGTCCTATGGGGTATGGGTGGAGCCTTATTTGCCACTTCTCCTCATGCGATCTTTCTAGTGAGGATTATATCCACTCCTAACCTCCTATTGAGACTTGCCTTCTGGATTACTCCACCAAGAGCACAGATAGAGGCATTACAATAAATTCTCCACAAAGAATTTTTTTTTACAATTTTTACCCATTTGAGCTTATAGCCTTCTAAGAGTTTTGAGTGAAAACTCTACCAATCACTTGCTCTTATGGAGTCTTTCTAATAAGAAATGCATCCACTACTAGCTTCTCATTGAAAATTGTCTCTTGGGCTCGTCTTCCAGGGCATAGGTGAAGAACTTACCTGTAACTTGCACTAAATGGGTATTTTTAGTAAGGAATGTATCCACTTTTGGTTTTCCCTCAATAGATATTTCTAGTGAAGAATGTATGTACTACTAGCTTCCAATCAAGACTTGTCTTCTAGGCTCATCCTTCAACAATATGGGTGGAGGTCTGCTCTGTCACTTACTCTGAAAGAGACTTTTTAACGAGAAATATATTTATTATTAGCTTTTCATCGAGACTTTCCTCCTAGGTCGTCTTCTAGAGGTATGGATGGAGACCTTATCTGTCACTTTCCCTTAAGGGGTCTTTCTAGTGAGTAATGTATCTAATTCTTGCTTTCCAATGAGACTTACCTTTTGGGCTCATCTTCCAAATGTATGAGTGGAGACCTTATCTGTCACTTGCCCTCAATTGGTCTTTCTAGTGAGGAATGTATCGACTACTAGTTTCCTATCAAGACTTACCTCATGGGCTCATCCTTCAGTGGTAAGGGTAGTTGCTTTATCTATCATTGACCCTCAATGGAACTTTTTAGTGAGGAATGTATCCACCACTAGCTTCTCATTGATACATGCCTCATGGGCTCATCCTTCAGGGATATTGGTGGATACCTGATTCCGGTTGAATATAGTTTTGTAAAATTTATAAAGTTGACTCCGCTTTACAACAGTGTCAAAAAAACTTGATGTTGTATTTTAGTAATAATAACATTAAGCTTTTAAGATTGAGATTCTATGCAAATATACGTATTGTTATCAAGTAATATAAGACTTTCTGTTTAAGTCCCAAATATCGATCCCACGAGGAAGGTTTTGAAATGATAAATTAACTAGGAAATTTACAGAAATCAAACAAAATTACTGTCACTAATTTCAAATAATTAAAATACTATCAAAGCTAAATTATTTACTATTAGCAGAATTTAAAAGCAATATTTAAAAATAATAACTACAAAACTATGTTTATGTGATAAAATTTTCTAGTATGAAAAATCATATTTTCCACTACAATGAGTTTTTGGTGAAATGAGATGAGATAAATGGTTTCAATATGCATTGTGTCAAATATGAGCAATTTTAATTCTCTACCCTGATTCAGTGTTATAGAAAATCATTGATTATTTGTGCCAAATAGGAGCAATTTTAATTCTCTACCCTAATTCAGTGTTATAGAAAATCATTGGGCTAATCTTAGGTTTAGTATCTAAATTTGTGGCTAGGCTAGGAGGATACTGGCTCCCACTTTCCTTCCCTTGATTGTTAACTCTTGCTTTAGTTTTTAAACACTAAGATTGAATTGGGGATTTTTAGTCTGTCACCCTAGAAATCTCCAATTCTACACCCAACAAAGTATATTTCTCTATTTATTTACACTTAATTTCATGAACGAAATACTCCTTCACGGACTTAAATGTGATTCTCACTATGTTGTAGAACTCATACTATATTTCCCAGATCATATGTTTCACAACATATCTTAACGATTCAATTGACCAGATCGAAAAGTAAATTAAGAGCGGAGTTGAAAAACCATCACAATTTATTTAAATTTTAACATTGGCACATTCATATTATCTCTTCATTTCACCATATCTCAGAGTAGGAAGAAAGATAAAGTAAACAACTCAAACTTCATGAGAAAGATACAAACAAACACAAATTTCATATATAAAAGAAAATTCATACAACAATAATAAACAAACAACACTTATCTGAAACTCTTTCTCAAAGCAAATCCTTTTCTCTCTTAAGAAAAATATGAAGAAGAAATCTCTCACTTCTCTTCCTCTCCAACACTTCTTAGAGAAGAATTCACACTTAAAATCACCACAATAACTCAAAACTATAAAAACAATAACTAACTAATGGTGTGAAATGACGTGGAATGTAGGTGTGAAGAGAAAAACTAAAATGAGCGGAAGAATTTAAAATGGTGTGGGGGTGGGGTTTATGATCAAATTTTGGTCCTAAATAAAGCCTAGGTCGGTTCTCCAATAGTTGCATTCAAAAACTCTTCAAAAAGTGTCCAAATTCATTGAATCTTCTAGAAACAGGGCTTCCGCTGACATAACAACCGTCAGCGCCCATCCTGGCGCCGTCGGCGTCAGTGCTCCGCTAATTAATTCACAAGTCTCTATCAAATGGCACTATCGGCGCTAACTCTTGTTCTGCATCCTTTCTATAGGTCTACACCAACCGATGTCCTTCTGGTGTCGTCGGCGTTGAGTGATTCTTCCAAATCTCCATTTTTGCTCCAAATTCCATCCTTTTTGTTTCATTTTTGCTTCAAGTCCAAAAAATCAACAACCTGCAAGAAAACATGAAAAATACATTCTTTTAAAGTGCAATATCACCAAAAATGAGTATAAAATATAGGTCTAAAAATGCATATATTTTTTTATGCATCAAGACCTTGTTTGTTACTTACTCTAAATGGGTTTTTCTAGTGAGAAATATATCCACTACTAACTTTCCATCGAGACTTGTCTCCAAGGCTTGTCTTCTAGGGGTATGGTGGATTCCTTGTTTGTCATTTGCCCTAAAATGAACTTTCTACTGAGGAATGTATCCACTACTAGCTTCCCATCAAGACTTTTCTCTTAGCTTATTCTTTCAGAGATATGGGTGGAGACATTGTTTGTCACATGCCCTTAAGATTCTACACATAACATCTTTCAACATATAATAAAGAAGACTTAAATGAAAATAAAGAGAATGCACTAAAAAATAGCTCATTAAAGCAATTGTGAATTTTTTTCTAGAAATAAAATTAGAAAACTATATGTTAAGATGAAAGAAAAAAATTCTTTTGCTCAAATAAGAAAATATGTAGTTATACTTCTCATTTGATAATCCTAATAATTTTCTTCTTATTCTCCCCACGTCATTCTTGTAAGTAGCAGCTCATGTGACATTGTTGTATCAGGCGTTCAATTTTTTTCTTTAAATAAAATATATTTCTTTTGAATGACCTTTTGCACAATATAAATGACTATATTGAGATTGGTTTCAACCATTTGAACCTTTTAAAGGCCTCGACCACTTAACGACCTCTTCAACGTTCATGTTCATAAGATGTTGACATGTGATGTGTTGAGTGGTGTATAGTCTTTTTTTTATCTAATCACATGTCTCTAGTTCATGGGTCGATGAGGGAAATCACAACTTCTTTGTGGTTCTAACTTCTTTTGTTGTGAGGTTTGATCAACATTCTCGAGGTTATTCTTACGCTTGCCTCCAGATTGCTCAAACTGCTTCATGTGTGAAATGATAGTCTCATTTATAGTGATTTGAACTTCAACAAAATGAACGAGGTCAATTTAAGATCAAACCATTTACATTCTGGGTGTATCCCTCTAAAGAAGACTCCCCTCAACAATTATGGATCAACCCCTAGAACCTAATGAGCTTCAACAAAGAATCTACAAAAGTATTTCTTAAATGACTCTCCCTCAAGTTGGCAAATTCCTAAGAGATGGGACGAATCTTTGATGATCATTTTGTTTGTCACAAACTGCTCCATGATAAGATCATTGAAGGTGCTAATAGTGATTCCCTCCCTCGGGAAAGAGTAAAACAAAGTGCATGCTTAACCCTTGATATTTGCATTGAGGACTTGATAGAGAAGCGCATCAGATGCACGTTGAATGTGCAGGATGATTCGATAGTGGTAAATTTGCTCTAGGTGTCAGTTACCCCTTCTTAGGAATCATAGCTCGAGAGTTTAAAACCAGTTGGGATGAGGTATTGAATGACTACCTCAGCCAACGGTGAAGACTTTAAAATTACGACGCGCAGGAAAGAGAACTCTATCCGCTAGAGGGAACTCTTTTCGAACCAGAAGCCGTAGCTCATCATGGATCAAGTTTCCAGGAGTGACAGCAAGATGCAGCTAGGCCATTATCCGAGCCAAAATTCAAATCTGTTTTCAAACAATTAACAATCTTCAAACTAAATTCACAGCCCCACAACAAAATTGACATTTTGAAAGTCCATTATGTTGTTTTTGTTATACATATATATTTTTAATGCTAATTTATTATAAAAAAATTTAAAAATCATTGATTTCAAAAATTACATGTATCAAGAGCGTTATGCATTAAGAGTTTGAAATCTTTCTGACTTATGGAATCCATTTTTTAGCTCAATCATTAATGGCTATTCACATGCAGGAAAACATAAGACCTTGCAAGGTTTAAAGATCATGCTGCTGAAAAAGCAAAAATGACCACACTGGTCCTCAGTTTCTCCATCTGCTGCAAGCAAAAACAGAAACTGTACAGCATCTTTCATTTTTTCTGAAACCATTAAGGTGAGTGTTGATGAATCATTTAGAGAATGGTCCTCAGTTTCTCCTCATGAAAGAACTATTGCGCACCAGCATAGCAAAATTATAAGAATACTAAGAAGAAATGTAAGAAGAAAAGCTGAAAATAGGTGTTTTGAGTCTCTTCAATGAGGGTGCAGATTAGTGAATTTAGATAAATACAAAACTACTAATGTGTTGTTTCTATACCCCAAGTGATGTTAATTCTTGCAAAGAATATTAATTACAATTACTTTTAAGAACTTGCAAGTAGGGCTGTCAAAAAAAGGTAATTGTTCACGAACAGTTTGTGTTTGGCTCGTTAAGTTGTTTTTGTTCGAATGATTCGTTGAGTAAATGAGACAAACACGAATAACTTTTTAAGTTAGAATTATAAATGAGACGAAAACTAATAACCCTTTGTTCGATCGTGTTCTGCCATTTTAGCTCGAAATAAAAAAAATATATATATATTATTATATAATAATATGTTATATATATATATATATATATATATATATATATATATATATATATATATATATATANGACATATTATAGGTGGGTGGAGGCTCTTATAATAGCCTCTGGTCATTCCTTTTCATATATATATATATCCATCTTTATAATGCATGGATTTTATTTATTTATTTATTTTTATTTAAATTGTACAATTAGTGTGTGTGTACTAATTGTATAATTTAAATATAACTAAATAAATAAATAAAATCCATGCATTATAAAGATGGAAATATATTGATAAATAATTAAAAAATATCAATGATTATCAGATTATTCATAAAACAAAATAATAGGCCAAAAAATTTTAAAAATGTTAAATAAAATAAAAGCAACAACTAACCAAGATTTAATTAAAACTAAAGAAATATGATTATAAGNGGGTGGGTGGAGGCTCGTATAATAGACTCTGGTCATTCCTTTTCATATATATATTTCCATCTTTATAATGCATGGATTTTTTTTATTTATTTATTTTTATTTAAATTGTACAATTAGTGTGTGTACTAATTGTATAATTTAAATATAAATAAATAAATAAATAAAATCCATGCATTATAAAGATAGAAATATATTGATAAATAAATAAAAAATATCAATGATTATCAGATTATTCATAAAACAAAATAATAGGCCAAAAAATTATAAAAATGTTAAATAAAATAAAAGCAACAACTAACCAAGATTTAATTAAAACTAAAGAAATATGATTATAAGTAACTTTTTAAAATATTTTTTTATAAAAAAAATAATTATACCTTATTTTGTAAGATATAAATTATAAAAATTTAATATTTTGCCATACATTTTATATTATATACAAAATTTTAATTAAATTTTTAAGGACAAGTGTGCCAGACTCATTTCTCAAATTTTGTTTTTTTTTTTAATTGAACATACGATAGGCGTATTTAACACGTGTCTGTGTCCAACATGGGTCGACACCACATTCATGTTCGTCGGTGAAATGTTAAAATATTATTAGTACTATTAAAAAGAATGAAATACATGCATTCATGCAGAGATAAAGCAGTATTCATGAAACTATGAAATTTAAGGTTTTTAGATATGTAAATAAATAGAAATTGTATGTCATGTATGANTAAAAAAAATGAAATACATGCATTCATGCAGAGATAAAACAGTATTCATGAAACTATGAAATTTAAGGTTTTTAGATATGTAAATAAATAGAAATTGTATGTCATGTATGAAATAGCTACTCTGAATTTCAGTGAGCTTTGAAGCCACACATGTAAGCGGCCAATGGAAAAGGCTTGGTAAGAATCTCTAAATTTCAGTTCAGTCTTCAACTTTCCTTTCTGACACCAAGGAATAATGGCCGAGCGAACTTCGGCCCCCCCGCGACATTGTACCAACTGTATCAAAGCATCTTAAGTCGTCTGTGCGCCATCAGATTGTACATTTGCANGAATTTCAGTTCAGTCTTCAACTTTCCTTTCTGACTCCAAGGAATAATGGCCGAGCGAACTTCGGCCCCCCGCGACATTGTACCAACTGTATCAAAGCATCTTAAGCCATCTGTGCGCCATTAGATTGTACATTTGCAAGAAAGTGGTGAAAAAGTTCTTGGATGATAAGTGTAAGTTAAATTTGTAAATACATATTAAAAGATTACATTTTACATTATGTCATGAATAANGTGGTGAAAAAGGTTTTGGATGATAAGTGTAAGTTAAATTTGTAAATACATATTAAAAGATTACATTTTACATTATGTCATGAATAAATGTGCAATGTGCAGTTTGATTTTGATTCCCATAGAGTACTTTTTATCTCTGAATATGGAGTGACATTGGCTTACAGATACCAGAAGTGAAAGAGGCATATGGTATGTTTGGGACAGATTTCTATCTGCTTTGCTTTTAAAATTGTCACCATAATTTTGTTTGTGAAACTACTTTCTTGTTGTTTATCAGATTGGTGGATTTTGGAGAGCACTTAACTTGCTTGAAATTTCAGTTATTTTCTTTCATTTGAATCTTATATGTTTTATATGAGTCTCTAAGTTTTTTACCACATATCTCGTAGTTAATATTCTTTCATGTTCCAGTGGTGTAAGGATTTTTTTTTCTTGATGTTTTACCACTAGATTGTTTCTGTATATATTTTTTGTACTTTTGAATCATACATGTTGATGTGTTAGCATTTTTATTCACATTTACTTCTATTTTGATTAATTAGATATTTAAAACTTCTTATGATCTAGGACTTCTTACTATCTCCTATAAGAACAAACAAGTCAACACACAATAGCTTAGTAAAATAGACATATTGTTAGTAAGAAAATGTAATCAACATAGGAGATCCAAGGAATCCTGGGAAACATTACATGATTAAATACCTCTTAACTGTAATATAGTTTCCAACTCTTCTTATAACCTAGACATAGGCTAAGGAGGATTGTGTCCTTGGTTGACACTGGAGCATGTAGGAGAATATAGAGAAAGCACTGTTCCAGTGTCACTGGAGCATAAGTCTCATCACCTTTGAATAACTCAAAGTTGTCACTTGTCATTTTGTTTACTGATATTTCTATTTCTTGTGTCTTTTAGGATTTGTAGGATTTCCCTTCTTGTATTTTGAACACTTCAAACTAGATTTAATGGTTTAGCAAACTAAAAATTCCCATGTTAGAAATATTGTGTGTGATTGATACACTAACTCATAATTCATATATTACTTAATCAACAAAAATAATTACATGGTTGATAGATCTGTCTCATAGCAAATTTTGGGCATCAATTTTCCTATCATTCTTAACAAATATTTCTATAATAGTACTCTATAGCTTGTAGTGTAGTAATTAGGAGCACATAGTGGTCGATCTTGTAGGCAATGTTTTTAAGCCCTAAATGCTTTGCTATATTCTCCACTTCTCTGTTAAAGGTTGTTGGACAAAGCATGATATAAATGGCAATGGGCATCAAAAGAGCCTTTTATTATATGAGATGGAAGGCCCGCAATATGTAAAAGGCATAAAGGGTGATTATTGTGAGATGGTGCTCTTATATCCTCCATACTATAAATCAAAAGATGGCCACATCTTATAAAGAGTGAAGCATTATACTTAGATACTCTCGAAATAGTGTAGTTGGACAGTCTAAAGGTCTGCTTGTGTTGATCCTTAGTTGCGAACTTAGCAAAATGTGCCATATATAAGAAGTAGTCAAGTCGACATTTTCCCACATAACTCTTTAGGTCATTTGATTGTCGTCTTTCTTTGGTTAACTTCATTACCACCAAAGAAATGATGAAAAAGTTCCTTGATCCAGACAATAAATTCATGCTGTTGCTAGGTTATACTAGACTTTCATTACTTCATAAACTCAAAGTTCATCTGTCAAATTTTATAAAAATAATATGCAATGACTCATCCAACTAGGGACCTTATGTGATGTCTCTGGGCTTGTACAGAAATTCTAAGTAGATGCAATGTAGCCCACGATTTATATCACCACATGCATTGTGTAACTGCCCTCTTAAGAACAATCCCTTCATTGCAAACCTATTATTTANACAATTTTGTTTTTTTCAGCATAATTTTTTGTTTAAGACACGCGAAGTGAAAAAAATATCGCGTCAGAAAGTCCAGACGTAAGCTACATCCGAACAACGATGCGATACAATGGGGACAGTTATTTTCCTCCTCCCCTCCGTCTGGAGTATCACATCTATTGTCCAGACGTAGCTTTGAGTCCGGACTCCAGACGTAATATTTTCTCCACTAACTGTGAGCCAATGTAGTCATTAATTCTCTTTCTTGAAAGAGAGAGACAATGATTAAGGAGATCAATCACTTATACTCCAACAATTGGGCTTCCTTCTGAATAATAAGAAGCAATTTAAGATCTAATTTTATGTCTGTCTTTCTAAATATGTTTATTTGGTTTGGGATTCTGATACCATCAAAGTTGTTTTCCGTGAAAGATTTATATCACTGGCCTTATTTGAAATCAATGCTTTGAAGATCAATTTGGACCGACCGGTTCGATCGTATTGACCATGAAACAGTGGTTGGTCCACCCTGATTGAAGTAAGAAATTGTTGATGCTTTCGAACCATGTGGAATCAATTGAATCTTCGGTTGGATCGATGCACACGTGAATGAAAACAGTAAATCTCGTAAATCCCTACTATTATTCATCCCAATGTCAAAAGAGGGAGAACAAGCTTTACTTAGCTTCTCTCTTCAAGAGTTCGAGACTATGGGTGTGTCGTTCGGTGCAGTTCGATAGCAGTTCTCTTGCAAGTTGCTGACTATTCACCACGTTCACCCACCGTCGATTTCCCCCTATTTGTTAATTTTTTAGTGTTGGATATGCACATATACTTTAACATGTAGGACGTTTGTTCACTGCGATAGGTTCATCAATTTACCACAAATGTTGTATTGCACCTGTAATTTGATGCATTTGTGATGCAACTCGTATAAAACTTTCCGTACCTGTTGCTTTGACAAGCTGTAGTCATTTCTCATAAAACTTTCCATTCACATCATTTCTCATAATACACCAGTCGAACCAATGAACTTTAAATCTTTCACTTTTATATTTTGATGTCTGGTTCATTTTTTACAATATGTTTAAAATTCTACTTTTATTATGCCTTTTAAACAAATTATATAATTGCAATTTAATGCACGTATTTTACAAATAAAAAAAGGTGCATTTTCTCCTCACAAATTCATGTTCACTAATAAGCATACTTGATGGATTTTTAATCCATAGAATGTAAAATATTTATAGTTTATATGTTTCACACATAAATTTTACTTTTTATACCATTTGAATTTAAAAAATTAAAATAAAATAAAGATATCTCCTACCCANTGAGTGACATTGGCTTACAGACACCGGAAGTGAAAGAGGCATATGATATGTTTGGGATAAATTTCTATCTGCTTTGCTTTTAAAATTGTCACCATAATTTTGTTTGTGAAACTACTTTCTTGTTGTTTATCAGATTGGTGGATTTTGGAGAGCACTTAACTTGCTTGAAATTTCAGTTATTTTCTTTCATTTGAATCTTATATGTTCTTAATGAGTCTCTAAGTTTTTTACCACATATCTCGTAGTTAATATTCTTTCATGCTCCAGTGATGTAAGGATATTTTTTTCTTGATGTTTTACCACTAGATTGTTTCTGTATATATTTTTTGTACTTTTGAATCGTACATGTTGATGTGTTAGCATTTTTATTCACATTTACTTCTATTTTGATTAATTAGATATTTAAAACTTCTTATGATCTAGGACTTCTTACTATCTCCTATAAGAACAAACAAGTCAACACACAATAGCTTAGTAAAATAGACATATTGTTAGTAAGAAAATGTAATCAACATAGGAGATCCAAGGAATCCTGGGAAACATTACATGGTTAATTACGTCTTAACTGTAATATAGTTTCCAACTCTTCTAATAACCTAGACATAGGCTAAGGAGGATTGTGTCCTTGGTTGACACTGGAGCATGTAGGAGAATATAGAGAAAGCACTATACCAGTGTCACTGGAGCATAAGTCTCATCATCTTTGAATAACTTAAAGTTGTCACTTGTCATTTTGTTTACTGATATTTCTATTTCTTGTGTCTTTTAGGATTTGTAGGATTTCCCTTCTTGTATTTTGAACACTTCAAACTAGATTTAATGGTTTAGTAAACTAAAAATTCCCATGTTAGAAATATTTTGTGTGATTGATACACTAACTCATAATTCATATATTACTTTATCAACATAAATAATTACATGGTTGATAGATCTGTCTCATAGCAAATTTTGGGCATCAATTTTCCTATCATTCTTAACAAATATTTCTATAATAGTACTCTATAGCTTGTAGTGTAGTAATTAGGAGCACGTAGTGGTCGATCTTGCAGGCAATGTTCTTAAGCCCTAAATGCTTTGCTATATTCTCCACTTCTCTGTTAAAGGTTGTCGGACAAAGCATGATATAAATGGCAATGGGCATCAAAAGAGCCTTTTATTATATGAGATGGAAGGCCCGCAATATGTAAAAGGCATAAAGGGTGATTATTGTGAGACGGTGCTCTTATATCCTCCATACTATAAATCAAAAGATGGCCACATCTTATAAAGAGTGAAGCATTATACTTAGATACTCTCGAAATAATGTAGCTGGACAGTCTAAAGGTCTGCTTGTGTTGATCCTTAGTTGCGAACTTAGCAAAATGTGGCATATATAAGAAGTAGTCAAGTCGACATTTTCCCACATAACTCCTTAGGCCATTTGATTGTCGTCTTTCTTTGGTTAACTTCATTACCACCAAAGAAATGATGAAAAAGTTCCTTGATCCAGACAATAAATTCATGTTGTTGTGAGGTTATACTAGACTTTCCTTACTTCATAAACTCAAAGTTCATCTGTCAAATTTTATAAAAATAATATGCAATGATTCATCCAACTAGGGACCTTATGTGATGTCTCTGGGCTTGTACAGAAGTTCTAAGTAGATGCAATGTAGCCCATGATTTATATCACCACATGCATTGTGTAACTGCCCTCTTAAGAACAATCCCTTCATTGCAAACCTATTATTTAAAATCTCATTATATCATTAGTAATACTTTGCTCAATTAACATTGACATGCTAGAAATTTACTTTCGTGTGATCTAAATCAATCTTTGGCACAAATTCAAATTGCTTGCTACAAGCTCTGGCAGAAATTAATTTATCTCAATGAAAAATAATATAAAGAATCATTTCAAAACTATATAAGATATGAAAAATGTGCAGAAGAATTTACCCAAGTTATCAAAGTACAGAAAGATTTTAATGAAATAGGTGGGCTCAATGGTTTCATAAGCTCAACTATTATGCCCTTTAATCATAATGAGTGCATTATTTGGAGTGCATGCAGTTGCCATTAAAAAGGCATCCCATGCAAAGTATTCATGGAGTGTTATCATGAAAAGGGCTCCTTGCAACTGCACATGCACATGTTCCCATAAATCTAGGGCATAAACTAAGCATTATGAGCCATTTAAGCTAAGGAAGATGACGATTTGATGAGGTGGGCATGACTTCATGAGAAATAAGGGATGGAATGGATGGCCTACATGGCCATCCCATCCAAGCCATGCTATGTAAAGACATGCCAAAAGTGCTACTTTTCACAGGTGACTTTTTGTAAGATGGAGCTCAACTGAGTGTTGGAGATCAGAAAAGTAGAGGAAAGCAGCATGACAATGGATGAGGGGGAAGAAGAGAGAGTAAAAGGTGAGAGATGGGAGGACCCAATGGCTGCTTTGAAGAGGGCAGAGAGTGGACACTAGCAGAAGCAAGGGAAAATCTTTCAACTGCTACAATGATGATAGCTCTCGGTTTGACTGCCGGAGCATGCATGATGATGGAAGAGTCTTGATTATGGATGCCATGATTTCCTTGGGTTTTGTGCTACGTTGCGAGCTTCATTTTTTTATTTGAATAAGATTGATGAGTTTGAGGAGACTCGTGATGGTAGAGTGATTGGTTAGCGTCCTGGTGCTACACGAAAATCTAGCATATACTCAGAGAATAAATGTGACAGATAAAGATACTAGAATTTCTATGCGGAAAATCTGGAAAGGGAGAATACCACGGGGTCAGCCCAATCAGAAATAATCTACTATAGCTTTATGAGTACAGGTATAGGCCATTATTCTACAAGTGAGAAAAGGGCACATAGTTACAGTGTGCATATGCAAGAGGACTCGTCACTCAACGGTCCAGCAGGAACTTCGGTACACTATCTTCGAAGAGCGTCACGGTGCGGTGTTCGGGACAACACCTTGCTACATAGAATGCCTCGCAATGTTGGCCGCTACTTCATAAAGTGTTTCGTTACTCCGCAATGTTGGTTGTTACTCTTCACAATGCTTATTTACAAAAGTAGAGAGCAACCGCTGGTGGTCGATGGTGGTCGGTGAGCGATGGTCGATGGCGGTCAACGAGCAGTGGTCGACAGCGGCCAACTAGCAATGGTCGACGGTGCTCGGCGGCGGCAAGAGCAAAAATCATTCGTCGGATCTTCGGTGCAGAACACTGGACTTCAGCTCCTTTTTTTTATNTAGTATAGGTATAGGTCATTATTCTACAAGTGAGAAAACGGCTCATAGTTACAGTGTGCATATGCAAGAGGACTCGTTACACAACGGTCCAGCAGAAACTTCGGTACACTATCTTCGAAGAGTGTCACGGTGCGGTGCTCGGGACAACACTTTGCTCCATAGAATGCCTTGCAATGTTGGCCGCTACTCCATAAAGTGTTTCGTTACTCCACAATGTTGGTTGTTATTCTTCACAATGCTTATTTACAAAAGTAGAAGGTAACCGATGGTGGTCGATGACGGTCGGTGAGCGATGGTCGATGTCGGTCAACGAGCAGTGGTCGACAGCGGCCAACTAGCAGTGGTCGACAGTGTTCGGCGGCGGCAAGAGCAAAAATCATTCGTCGGATCTTCGGTGCAGAACACTGGACTTTAGCTCCTTTTTTTTATCCTCCTCCAAGCTTAAGTCTTCCCTCTCCTTTCATGATTGTGGTAGGGTTCAATTTATAGAGTCTAGAGAGACCTCTCAATAAGTAAGGAATGAAATAGGATTACCCGGAAAGATACCATTGATCAAATGACATTCTGCATACATTTGAGTGAATTAACTGTGTCATAATTGATTGATCTTGTGCTCATTGGATACGTCTCATTGTGACGCTCAATTTGATTATAAATTTATCATATTTNTTTTTTTATCCTCCTCCAAGCTTAAGTCTTCCCTCTCCTTTCATGATTGTGGTAGGGTTCAATTTATAGAGTCTAGAGAGACCTCTCAATAAGTAAGGAATGAAATAGGATTACCCGGAAAGATACCATTGATCAAATGACATTCTGCATACATTTGAGTGAATTAACTGTGTCATAATTGATTGATCTTGTGCTCATTGGATATGTCTCATTGTGACACTCAATTTAATTATAAATTTATCATATTTGAAATTTGTTTGACCTCCAAAAATTATTTAATGCCTTGATATGGGCTTGATTTGACTTAGATTCGATCAACTTTGAAATCATTGCGTTTATCTCGTAGAGTCAGTCAGTTTGACTACAAATTTGTCGAAATCAAAGTTCTTAATGATTTTTTAATTGAAGTTTGAAGTTTGTTGTTAAAAAAAATTACCTCAAAATTTATGTCACGCCTCGAAATACATGTTGAATGATTAAAATTTGTTGATTGTATATCAATTGCCCACATATTTTTTTGGCAAAGCAAGCTTTGTTGTTAAAAAATATCAGAAATATGAATTATTTATTTTTTCTTCTTATTTTTTAATACAGCTCTAAAGTAAGTATGTGTAATGTAAGTGTGTGTGTGGAGGTGGGGTTATCCCATCACAGTTAGCACGTGCTCTTGCTCTCTTCTCCGCTAACCTGCGCTCGAACTTCATGGCCTTCATATGTAAGAAAATTATTTTGTCGCCAGGAGGTGGCGGGCGGCAGGACTTTGATGGTGGGTGATGGCTACGTCAGCATCAGGCGTCTGCTGCAAATAGTGGAGGGCGTCGGAGAGCGGTGACAGAGTCAGAGGCAATGGCATGGACATCGGTGGCGGGCAACAGTGGTGGGTAGTGGTGACAACATGGTGGGCGGCAGGCGGTGCATGGCGAAAAGTTTCCAAGTTAGAGCGGGTCACCATCAAGTGGAATTGGTTGGCGTGTCGGCAGATCAAGCAAGTCATTGTCAGGTAGAACGGGTCCGATGAGTTTCTAAGAGTCAGGCTGGTTAGTTGTGTCACAGGGATTTTGCGAGTTGGAGGGTCACCGGGTTGTTGCGGTGAAGTGAGTTGAAGCAGGTTCGATGTATCAACATGTCGAGGCTTGTCATGGTAAGTTATTGGGTTGCCACAAAGGAGGGGTCAGCATGGGTCGTTAGATCAATCGTGTCATGGGGCTACCAAGTTAGTGATTTGTGGTGAATGATAAAACGATTAGCGCTAGCTGGATTAGAGGGTGGATGGCGCGAGTTGTAGCGAGGGGCCACACATCATGATCTTTAGGAAGCGAATCAGACTATGGTGATAGAACGCGGCATCGGAGATCAAATGATGGGCATTCACTTGTTGGATCCACATATGCATGCACAGATCAACCCCGATCGGGCAGTGGGCACTTTTCTTGCAAAATCCAAGAATTTTTTTAGAAAATTGGTTTTTTTTTATAATTTTNTGAATTAGACTATGGTGATAGAACGCGGGATCGGAGATCAAATGATGGGCATTCACTTGTTGGATCCACATATGCATGCACAGATCAACCCTGATCGGGCAGTGGGCACTTTTCTTGCAAAATCCAAGAATTTTTTTAGAAAATTGGTTTTTTTTTATAATTTTCGGCCCTTTTTGAGTCTATAAATATGCCAAGAAGAAGACAAAAAAAGGTGGAGTCTCATAACCTTTTTGTGAGATCAATATTGCAATGTAATTAAGTTTTTATGAGATTCCCGGGCTTGNACCCTTTTTGAGCTATAAATATGCCAAGAAGAAGAGAAAAAAAAAGTGGAGTCTCATAACCTTTTTGTGAGATCAATATTGCAATGTAATTAAGTTTTTATGAGATTCCCGGGCTTGTAACATTAAGTTTTTCTGAGATTCATACCTTTCGAGCTTATCGAGCTTGTTGAGTAATTAAAACCTTTTGAGGCTTATAGCCCCTTGAGATTTTTTTTACGCTTTTTTACCATGTGAGCTTATAGCCTTCTAAGAGTTTTGAGTGGAAACTCTACCAACCATTTGACTTATGGAGTCTTTCTAATAAGAAATGCATCCACTACTAGCTTGTCATTGAAACTTGTCTCTTGGGCTCGTCTTCCAAGGGCATAGGTCAAGAACTTACCTGTAACTTGCACTCAATGGGTATTTTTTAGTAAGGAATGTATTCACTATTGGTTTTCCATCAAAACTTCAGGCTTGTCCTACAGGGTATGGGTGGAGACCTTATTTGTCACTTGTCCTCATGGAATCTATCTAGTGAGGATTATATCCACTCTTAACCTCTTATCGAGACTTGCCTTCTGGATTAGTCCACCAAGAGCACAGATAGATACATTACAATAGATTTTCCAGCATGAGATTTTTTTACGCTTTTTTACCATCTGAGCTTATAGCCTTCTAAGAGTTTTGAGTGGAAACTCTACCAACCATTTGTCTTATGGAGTCTTTCTAATAAGAAATGCATCCACTACTAGCTTGTCATTGAAACTTGTCTCTTGGGCTCGTCTTCCAGGGGCATAGGTCAAGAACTTACCTGTAACTTGCACTCAATGGGTATTTTTAGTAAGGAATGTATCCACTATTGGTTTTCCATCAAAACTTCAGGCTTGTCCTACAGGGTATGGGTGGAGACCTTATTTGTCACTTGTCCTCATGGAATCTATCTAGTGAGGATTATATCCACTCTTAACCTCCTATCGAGACTTGCCTTCTGGATTAGTCCACCAAGAGCACAAATAGCTACATTACAATAGATTTTCCAACAAGAGTTTTTTTTACGCTTTTTTACCATTTGAGCTTATAGCCTTCCAAGAGTTTAGAGTGAAAACTCTATCAACCACTTGCTCTTATGGAGTCTTTTTAATAAGCAATGCATCCACTACTAGCTTCTCATTGAAACTTGTCTCTTGCGCTCGTCTTCTAGGGGCATAGGTGAAGAACTTACCTGTAACTTGCACTCAATGGGTATTTTTAGTAAGGAATGTATCCACTTTTGGTTTTCCCTCAATAGATCTTTCTAGTGAAGAATGTATCTACTACTAGCTTCCAATCAAGACTTGTCTTCTAGGCTCATCCTTCAGCAATATGGTTGGAGGTCTTTTTTGTCACTTACTCTGAAAGAGACTTTTTAACTAGAAATATATCTATTATTAGTTTTTCATCGAGACTTTCCTCTTGGGTCGTCTTCTAGAGGTATGGGTGGAGACCTTATCTGTCACTTGCCCTTAAGGGGTCTTTCTAGTGAGGAAGGTATCTAATATTTGCTTTCCAATGAGACTTAACTTTTGGGTTCGTCTTCCAAAGGTATGAGTGGAGACCTTATCTGTCACTTGCCCTCAATGGGTCTTTCTAGTGAGGAATGTATCTACTACTAGCTTCCTATCAAGACTTACCTCATGGGCTCATCCTCCAGTGGTAAGGGTATTTGCTTTATCTATCATTGACCCTCAATGGGACTTTTTAGTGAGGAATGTATCCACAACTAGCTTCTCATCGATACATGTCTCATGGGCTCATCCTTCAATGACAATGGTGGATACCTGATCTCAGTTGAATATAGTTGTGTAAAATTTATAAAGTTGACACCGCTTTACAACGGTGCCAAAAAAACTTGATGTTGTATTTTAGTAATAATAACGTTAAGCTCTTAAGATTGGGATTCTATGCAAGTATACATATCGTTATCAATTAATATAAGACTTTCTGTTTAAGTCCCAAATATCGATCCCACGGGAAATGTTTAAATTTGAAATGATAAATTAACTAGAAAATTCACAGAAATCAAAAGAAATTACCGCCACTAATTTTGAATGCTTAAAATACTATNCGATCCCACGGGAAAGGTTTAAATTTGAAATAATAAATTAACTAGAAAATTCACAGAAATCAAAAGAAATTACCGCCACTAATTTTGAATGCTTAAAATACTATCAAAACTAAATTATTTACTACTAGCAGAATTTAAAAGCAGGATTTAAAATTAATAACTACTAAACTATGTTTATGTGATGAAGTTTTCTAGTATGAAAAAACATATTTCACACTACAGTGAGTTTTTGGTGGTATGAGATGAAATAAATGATTTTAATATGTATTGTGCAAAATAGGAGCAATTTTAATTCTCTACCCTGATTAAGTGTTATAGAAAATCATTGGCTAATCATAGGTTTAGTCCCTAAATCCGTGGCTAGGCTAGGAGGATACTGGCTNACTAATCATAGGTTTAGTCCCTAAATCCGTGGCTAGGCTAGGAGGATACTGACTCCCACTCCAGAGCTCTCCCCTGAAGGCTAACTATCGCTTTAATTTTTAAACACTAAGATTCAATTGGGGATTTTTAGTTTGACACCCTAAAAATCTCCAATTCTACACCCAACAAAGTATATTTCCCTATTTATTTGCACTTAATTCCATGAACCAAAATATTCTTTTATTGACTTAAATGTGATTCTAACTCTGTTGTAGAACTCATACTCCATTTCCCAGATCATATGTTTCACAACATAGTTTAACAATTTAATTGGCCAGACCGAAAAGTAAATTAAGAGCGGAGTTGAAAAAAACCACAATTTATTTTAAATTTTAACATTGACACATCCACATTATCTCTTCATTTCACAATATCTCATAGTAGGGAGAAAGATAAAGGAAACTACTCAGGCTTCATGAGAAAGATACAACAAAATTTCATATATAAAAGAAAGTATAAAATAATAATAAACAAACAACACTTATCTGAAAATCTTTCTCAAAACAAATCCTTTGTAGCCTCTCTTAAGAAATGTAGGACGATGAAATCTCTCACTTCTCTTCCTCTCCAACACTTCTTAGAGAAGAATTCGCACTTAAACTTACCACAATAACTTAAAACTATAAAAACAATAACTAGCTAATGGTGTGGAATGGCGTGGAATGTAGGTGTGTGNTGAGACTTGCCTTCTGGATTAGTCCACCAAGAGCACAGATAGATACATTACAATAGATTTTCCAGCAAGAGATTTTTTTTACGCTTTTTTACCATTTGAGCTTATAGCCTTCTAAGAGTTTTGAGTGAAAACTCTATCAACCACTTGCTCTTATGGAGTCTTTTGAATAAGCAATGCATCCACTACTAGCTTCTCATTGAAACTTGTCTCTTGCGCTCGTCTTCCAGGGGCATAGGTGAAGAACTTACCTGTAACTTGCACTCAATGGGTATTTTTAGTAAGGAATGTATCCACTTTTGGTTTTCCCTCAATAGATCTTTCTAGTGAAGAATGTATCTACTACTAGCTTCCAATCAAGACTTGTCTTCTAGGCTCATCCTTCAACAATATGGTTGGAGGTCTTTTTTGTCACTTACTCTGAAAGAGACTTTTTAACGAGAAATATATCTATTATTAGTTTTTCATCGAGACTTTCCTCTTGGGTCGTCTTCTAGAGATATGGGTGGAGACCTTATCTGTCACTTGCCCTTAAGGGGTCTTTCTAGTGAGGAATGTATCTAATATTTGCTTTCCAATGAGACTTACCTTTTGGGCTCGTCTTCCAAAGGTATGAGTGGAGACCTTATCTGTCACTTGCCCTCAATGGGTCTTTCTAGTGAGGAATGTNTTCAAAAAGCATTCAAATTCATTAAATCTTCTAGAAATAGGGCTTCCGCTGACATAAGCGCCGTCAGCGCCCATTCTAGCGCCGTCAGCGCCCATTCTGGCGCCGTCAGCGCCTATCCTGGCGCTGTCAGCGCCAATGCTCCGCTAATTAATTCCTAAGTCTTTGTCAAAGGGCGCCATCAGCGCTGACTCTTGTTCTGCATCCTTTCTATAGGTCTACGCCGACCGATATCCTTCTGGCGCCGTCGGCGCTAAGTAATTCTTCCAAATCTCCATTTTTGCTCCAAATTCCATCATTTTTGCTTCAAGTCCCAAAAATNAAATGGCGCCGTCGGCGCTGACTCTTGTTCTGCATCCTTTCTATAGGTCTACGCCGACCGATATCCTTCTGGCGTCGTTGGCGCTAAGTAATTCTTCCAAATCTCCATTTTTGCTCCAAATTCCATCATTTTTGCTTCAAGTCCCAAAAATTAACAACCTGCAAGAAAACATGAAAAATATATTCTTTTAAAGTGCAATATCACCAAAAATGGGTATAAACTATAGGTCTAAAAATGCATATTTTTTTGTGCATCAAGACCTTGTTTGTTACTTACTTTAAATTGGTCTTTCTAATGAGAAATATATCCACTACCAGCTTTCCATCGAGACTTGTCTCCAAGGCTTGTCTTCTAGGGGTATGGTGGATTCCTTGCTTGTCATTTGCCCTAAAATGGACTTTCTAGCGAGGAATGTATCCACTACTAGCTTCCCATCAAGACTTTTCTTTTAGCCTCATCTTTCAGAGATANCAACAACCTGCAAGAAAACATGAAAAATATATTCTTTTAAAGTGCAATATCACCAAAAATGAGTATAAACTATATGTCTAAAAATGCATATTTTTTTGTACATCAAGACCTAAGGCTCGTCTTCTAGGGGTATGGTGGATTCCTTGCCTGTCATTTGCCCTAAAATGGAGTTTCTAGCGAGGAATGTATCCACTACTAGCTTCCCATCAAGACTTTTCTTTTAGCCTCATCTTTCAGAGATATGGGTGGAGACATTGTTTGTCACATGCCCTTAAGATTCTACACATAACATCTTTCAACAGAGAATAAAGAAGACTTAAATGAAAATAAAGAGAATGCACTAAAAAATAGTTCATTAAAGCAACTGTGAATTTTTTTCTAGAAATAAAATTAGAAAACTATATGTTACGATGANATAGTTCATTAAAGCAACTGTGAATTTTTTTCTAGAAATAAAATTAGAAAACTATATGTTACGATGAAAGAAAAAAATTCTTTTGCTCAAATAAGAAAATATGTAGTTATACTTCTCATTTGATAATCCTAAAAATTTTCCTCTGATTGTCCCCACGTCATTCTTGTAAGTAGCAGCTCAGGTAACCTTGTTGTATCGTGCGTTCAATTTTAAAATATCTTTCTTTTGAATGACCTTTTGCACAATATAAATGACAATATTGAGATTGGTTTCAACCATTTGNTTTTCCTCTGATTGTCCCCACGTCATTCTTGTAAGTAGCAGCTCAGGTAACCTTGTTGTATCATGCGTTCAATTTTTTTCTTTAAATAAAATATCTTTCTTTTGAATGACCTTTTGCACAATATAAATGACAATATTGAGATTGGTTTCAACCATTTGAACCTTTTAAAGGCCTTGACCACTTAACGACCTCTTCAACGTTCATGGTCATCAAGATGTTGACATGTGATGTGTTGAGTGGTGTATACTCTTTTTTTATCTAATCACATGTCACTGGTTCTTGGGTCAATGAGGGAAATCACAACTTCTTCGTAGTTCTAACTTCTTTTGTTGTGAGGTTTGATCAACATTCTCGAGGTTATNATTCATGGTCATCAAGATGTTGACATGTGATGTGTTGAGTGGTGTATACTCTTTTTTTTATCCAATCACATGTCACTGGTTCTTGGGAGGGAAATCACAACTTCTTCGTAGTTCTAACTTCTTTTGTTGTGAGGTTTGATCAACATTCTCGAGGTTATTCTTACGCTTGCCTCCAGATTGCTCAAACTGCTTCATGTGTGAAATGATAGTCTCATTTATAGTGATTTGAACTTCAACAAAATGAATGAGGTCAATTTAAGATCAAACCATTTACATTATGGGTGTAGCCCTCTA
The DNA here is from genome assembly GCA_002079205.1 of Phalaenopsis hybrid cultivar. NCBI lineage: Eukaryota > Viridiplantae > Streptophyta > Magnoliopsida > Asparagales > Orchidaceae > Phalaenopsis > Phalaenopsis hybrid cultivar. The sequence continues at coordinate 126,325 of JXCR01025011.1, forward strand.
AAGAAGACTCCTCTCAACAATTATGGATCAACCCCTAGAACCTAATGAGCTTCAACAAAGAATCTATAAAAGTATTTCTTAAATAACTCTCCCTCATGTTGGCAAATTCTTAAGAGATGGGACGAATCTTTGATGATCATTTAATTTGTCACGAACTGCTCCATGAATAGCGTGGTAAGATCATTGAAGGTCCTAATAGTGATTCCCTCGCTCGGGAAAGAGTAAAACAAAGTGTGTGCTTGACCCTTGATATTTGCATGGAAGACTTGATAGAGAAGCGCATCAAATGCATGTTGAATGTGCAAGATGATTCGATAGTGGTAAATTTGCTCTAGGTGTCATTTACCCCTTCTTATGAATCAATGCTCGAGAGTTTAAAACCTGTTGGGATGAGGTATTGAACGACTACCTCAGCCAAGGGTGAAGACTTTAAAATTACGACGCGCGGGAAAGAGAACTCTATCCGCTAGAGGGAACTCTTTTCGAACCATATGCCGTAGCTCATCATGGATCAAGTTTCCAGGAGTGACAGCAAGATGCAGCTAGGCCATTACCCGAGCCAAAATTCAAATCTGTATTCACAGCCCCACAACAAAATTGACCTTTTGAAAGTCCATTATGTTGTTTTTGTTATATATATATTTAATGCTAATTTATTACAAAAAAGTTTTAAAAATCATTGATTTCAAAAATTACATGTATCAAGAGCGTTATGCATTGAGAGTTTGAAATCTTTCTGACTTATGGAATCCATTTTTTAGCTCAATCATTAATGGCTATTCACATGCAGGAAAACATAAGACCTTGCAAGGTTTAAAGATCATGCTGCTGAAAAAGCAAAAATGAACCACACTGGTCCTCAGTTTCTCCACCTGCTGGAAGCAAAAACAGAAACTGTACAGCATCTTTCTGTTTTCTGAAACCATTAAGGTGACTGTTGATGAATCATTTAGAGAATGGTCCTCAGTTTCTCCTCATGAAAGAACTATTGCGCACCAGCATAGCAAAATTATAAGGATAATAAGAAGAAATGTAAGAAGAAAAGCTGAAAATAGGTGTTTTGAGTTTCTTCAATGAGGGTGCAGATTAGTGAATTTAGATAAATACAAAGCCACTAATGTGTTGTTTCTATACCCCAAGTGGTTGTATGTATTTATTTTTAATCAATGGGAGACTGCAAGCAATTACAAAAAAGGTAATGTGGTTAATTCCTGCAAACAATATTAATTACAATTACTTTTAAGAACTTCCAAGTAGGGCTTTCAAAAAAAGGTAATTGTTCACGAACAATTTGTGTTTGGCTCGTTAAGTTGTTTCTGTTCGAATGATTCGTTGAGTAAATGAGACAAACACGAATAACTTTTTAAGCTAGAATTATAAATGAGACGAAAACTAATAACCCTTTGTTTGATCGTGTTCTGCCATTTTAGCTCGAAATAAGAAAATTATATATATTATTATATAATAATATGTATATAATCACCACAACTCATGTTGTTATGTGGTCATGCAACTTTTATAAGAATGGTGTAGGTTAAAGTCCAACACCCTACATATATTTTTCTAATTAATTTAAACGAGTCAATTTCAAGTCGAACACGAGCAAGGCTATGTAAATCGAGTCAAACATGAACACACTGTTCACGAGCTATTTCAAACATGAGCTTACTTCAAACATAATTAATTTCGAACTAGCAAACACGGGTTAAGCCTGAACTTGCTCAAGCTCAATCGTTTACAACCGTACTTGCAAAAATATNAGACTATGTAAATCAAGTCAAATATGAACATACTGTTCACGAGCTATTTCAAACACGAGCTTATTTCAAACATAATTAATTCCGAACTAGCAAACACGGGTTAAGCCTGAACTTGCTCAAGCTCAATCGTTTACAACCGTACTTGCAAAAATATAATACATTACTAACTCTTCTTTTTCGTTTTGAAAACTTGAGCTTATCATATCTAATTTTAGCAAATAAACACTAAAAACAAATTAAGGAATCCTATTAGAGTAAAATGGAGTGAGTCTTTGGGGATGTTTAAGAGCTCATGCTTGTGAGGTAGTTTCATTTCATGGGCTAAAAGTATAGTTGGTTTTCAGCCAATCTATTAAACTTGGATAAGTAAAAATATAGTACAAGTATCATAATTGTATTAGTTCAATAAAATACTTCTTTTATAGATAATTGCAGTATATATATGAACATCCATAACAAAAATAAGCTAAAGTTCTTTTTTTTTTTTCTTGGGAAATTTTATATTGCTTCTCAAAACATTATATTGTTGAAGGACTGGCTCCTAATATATAACTGTTAAAGTTATATAACTAATTAGTAATTATATCTCCCTTTTAAAATGTCACACTGAGAAACTTTTTTCCCCCTTTCAGGGTATATTTCATAAAAAGATTAAAGAAAGAAATCTTAATAATAAGATAGTGCTAAAGAAAATCTTTAAATGACTGAATATGATATAGCTTGGCTTAATATTATGATCGAGTCTGGCTGTTTATGACATAATTTGTTGAAAATTAATCTTGATTTTCTTGCTCATATGAAATTGAGCTTTAATTGAACCAATAATTTAGAATAGACTTTGAAAAATTATACACACTTTCTAAAAGAAAGTTATGGATGCATGTTTTAAAAGAGTGATTTTAAAAATTGTAGAGTATGTAATTAATGACATTTGTAACAAAAGGTAGAAGAATATTTTAGAGTCTCAAATAGTCATATGAATGAAATCCATCGGTACAATTCTAATTGGGGTGTCACTATTATAAATAGATATAGTGTGTATGAGTTTGAATAAAGAAGAAGAACATAGAGTGAAATAAAAGTGACTCTTTCAAGTTGTGTTCCTCTTTTTTCTAAGCATTCCTCTTATCCTAAGTCTTTTTTTTTTCAACAATGTGGTGTCATAGTCGTAAGGACCTTTCTAAAGAGATGGTAAGCAACCGGATGATTCACTTTCAAGTCTTAACGCTCAACAGTAATAACTATGACAATTTGAACATCTAAATGAAGGCGCTTCTCAGAGTGCATGATATATGAGAGATAATAGAGGAAGAAAAAGCCACAAGATGAGTTGCAAAGAGTAATTTCATGAAAATTTTAGATGCATTTGTTGTTGTTTTGAATTTTTTTTTCGAAACAAAATTATAACATTAAAATAACCCTTAAATAAACTTAAATATGCAAAGGCCTGCTTAACCTTTAATACCCTTGTGAAAACCTTAGGGAGTAATGCACTAACCAAATTAAAACTTAACTAAATCAAAGCTTGATTAATTTAAATCAAAATTTAACAATTTATTTAAATTAAAACACTTAAACCCAAATTAAAACCCTAAAACATTGAAGGTTTGAAATTACAATTCCCAACCTCAAAAGTTATTTATAGCATTCCTCATACCTTCTTTTTTAACTCATAAGATAAATTATATAAGTTTATAGGTTTGTCAAACCAGTCAAATACTAATACAGATAACTACACTATCAAAGAAAATCTAAGTCAAACTAAAATCAAAGTACATAAAGCTAAATTCAAACATCAAACAATTAATCAAACTTAGTGGAGATAGTTAAACAAATTAAACTCCATTCAAGTCACTTTAACTTCTTAGGCTGATGTGCCATGCTTTCTTAGCCAACTGCCTACNTGGCTTAACCTTTAATACCCTTATGAAAACCTTAGGGAGTATGTACTAGCCAAATTAAAACTTAACTAAATCAAAGCTTAATTAATTTAAATCAAATTTAACAATTTATTTAAATTAAAACACTTAATCCCAAATTAAAACCCTAAAACATTGAAGGTTTGAAATTACAATTCCCAACCTCAAAAGTTATTTATAGCATTCCTCATAACTTCTTTTTTAACTCATAAGATAAATTATATAAGTTTGTAGGTTTGTCAAACCAGTCAAATACTAATATATATAACTACTCTATCAAAGAAAATTTAAGTCAAACTAAAATCAAAGTACTTAAAGCTAAATTCAAACATCAAACAATTAATCAAACTTAGTGGATATAGTTAAGCAAATTAAACTCCATTCAAGTCACTTTAACTTCTTAGGCTGATGTGCCATGCTTTCTTAGCCAACTACATACCATACTAGGATTAGAGAGCTATGAATGGTAGGACCCTCTACATTGCAAATTCTATTATTTGTAACACTTTTCATAGCTTAAAAATAAAAAATTAAACTCAAGATCAAATTTAAACTTAAACCCCATACACAAAACATTATTCAAGCATACTTGAACCATTCAACAATAAAATTTAAGCATAAAATACAAATCATAACTCAAACATAAGGACTAGACAAATCTCACCTCACTAGCCACCCATTTTAGACAACTTGCTACTCCACCAACCTAAATCTAGGTTAGGCTGATGGTAATTATTGTGTGATTAATTATGTTTATGTTGTTATTATTTTTTATTTATCTTGTTGTGTTGTGATTATCATTATAGATGGATTCTATGTTAGTTGACTTTGTGTGTANTGAACCATTCAACGATAAAATTTAAGCATAAAATACAAATCATAACTCAAACATAAGGACTAGAAAAATCTCACCTCATTTTAGACAACTTGCTACTCCACCAACCTAAATCTAGGTTAGGTTGATGGTAATTATTGTGGGATTAATTATGTTTATGTTGTTACTATTTTTTATTTATCTTGTTGTGTTGTGATTATCATTATAGATGGATTCTATGTTAGTTGACTTTGTGTGTAGAACATAAGTTAAGGTTATTTTTAAGTCTAATGCTTATTTTCTATAGGTTTGTGCTTAAAGGGGTATGCTAAAATAAATAATTTAAAATTAATATATTTTTTTGCAGGAGCTAATTATTACATTTATGCCTCATAAGCATGGTTAGTTGGGACAGGGGGTCTGGCGTCTATCGATGTTAAGCCCACATAGGTGACTTTACCTATTGCGTGCAACATGCATTTTATACTAATCTCTTTTTGTAAGATTTTATTTAAGCTTTGTAATTTTAAATGTAATTCATATAACTATGTTAGGATTTGTGGGAATAGAATGAGTGAGGATAAGCCTCAGCTGGTGTGCCTTATGAAGCATGGAGAACCCAAACAACGAAAGATGAACTAAGAGCATCAAAATGAAGGTGGAGGATAAGTAGTACCCATATGTGAATCTTAGTTCTAAGAATTTTATTGAGTTGTATATGGGCAGAGCTTGATTGGCCGCTTTTTCTTTTATTTTGAGGTATAATGAAACATGACCACACCAACCAAGTTTTATTTTTTTTGTCTTCTATTTATGCTTGACTTATGTTTATTTACGTCAATTTATGCATTAAAATTACATGTTTTTATAGATTTAATTTTCTGATTGTGTGCTAGGATAGCCTAGCATGACCTTTGTTAGGCTCTTTTAAGTTAGAATAATTTTCCACTGCCTTAAAATTTTAAAACAACTCAAAACAATAAAAATAATCAAAACACATGGTAAATTAACAACAAAATCAATTATAAATCATATAATTAATTGAACTATTTGCATTACATTTATGCTCTTTTATTGGTTTCAACACCTCACCCATTACATGGAAAGAGGGATTTGATCAATAAAGATCACCACCCTTATTAGGAAAAACAACTACTAATGCTTGATTGTCTTAAATTTAACTTTTCACACATACAAACAAGCATAGAATGCAGTCATGGGCATCAATCTCAAATAAATTGTGTAAAAAATAATAATATCTTAAAGCATAAAATTTTGTATTAGTTAGGTGCATTTATATCTAGGCAGCTCTTTCTCCTAGGTTAAGTCGTAAGTCCAAACACATTCCTCTTTATTTAATAATAAACCCACCACTATGCCCATGCACATGAGTTAGACTCATGAGTTTTAAGTACAAGTGGTGTTAGCTGACAGCTCTTTCTAGATGGGATCGTAAGCCCAGAAGTGTTTGACTGGATTTCACTCCTTGATGGGAGTAAAGTCCATAAGTCTCACTTTTATCTTTTAGATTAGGATCGAGCCTCCTACACTTATCGTTACAACTCACCTTAGTTTAGATTCTAAGGTGATATTGTTGGATTTTGCCATTGGACAAGTCCTCTCCTATATTTTTCCATGATTCAGTTCTTTGGATTGTAAGTCCCAACTTTCTAAATCAAAATAAATAATTTGAACCGAAGAAGTCAAATTTCACTTCTAAAATTTAAAGTCCATCCATATGATAGATTGGAGCACCATTGAGCTTCTCAATATTCAATCCTCCCTATTTTGGTAAGAACCATTCTAATTTGAGCCAATCCCTTTTAAAAATCCGAACTAATAATCTTGAAATTAATCTTTGTGGCCAGCTACCATTTTAATCAAGAATTATCTTTTGGGTGATTAGATCCATCACAGTGTAGCATATTCAACTAGGTGGTGTGCTTCATCTTGGCAGGGTTTTTTTTTTTTAATTAATTTTGTAAAAATTTTAAAAATTGTAATAAACATCATTACCCCGTATCTTATGTCGATGACTTACAATCAGATGTCCGGATAATATGGGATTCCTTTCTAGCTAATTCTAGCATTTTGGATGTATTTACACAATCTATTTTGTGAACAAATGAACTTGAGCAACTTCGACGAGGATTGAGACAGTTCAAACACAAACAACACGACATTCCGTCATTTGCATCATGCGCAACCGCTTCAATCAAGGAAATTTTTGTATTGAACAATTTTGAAGCTAAGTTTGAAGCCACAGATGTATCAACACAATCCGATTTATAATAAGACCTCATTTGGGTGTGTTAAATGATAATTGAGAAGACTCAGCTCTAAATAGGCACGCCTGATGAACACTTGAAGCAATACTAAGTGGAGCTTGTTCACCAAATATAAGCCCATCTTGATTATATTGCTTCCGAAACCACAATATTCAGTGCAGATATCTAAATTTGAGTATTATGCATGTAAATATGAAGATTTAAGCATTATGATAGTAAATATATAAGAATTGCGTGGTATATGTAAATGACTTTTTTTTTACCACTTGAGATGAAAAAAATATTGCGTCTGGAGTCTGAACGCAAGCTGCGTCAGGACAATGAACACGATACACCAGAAGGAGCAGAGGAGAAAAAAAAAAACTTCGGNCAACTAGGTAGTGTGCTTCATCTTGGCAGGGATTTTTTTTTAATTAATTTTGTAAAAATTTTAAAAATTGTAATAAATATCATTACCCCGTATCTTATGCCGATGACTTACAATCAGATGTCCGGATAATATGGGGTTCCTTTCTAGCTAATTCTAGCATTTTGGATGTATTTACACAATCTATTTTGTGAACAAATGAACTTGAGCAACTTCGACAAGGATTGAGACAGTTCAAATACAAACAACACGACATTCCGTCATTTTCATCATGCGCAACCGCTTCAATCAAGGAAGTTTTTGTATTGAACAATTTTGAAGCTAAGTTTGAAGCCACAGATGCATCAACACAATCCGATTTATAATAAGACCTCATTTGGGTGTGTTAAATGATAATTGAGAAGACTCAGCTCTAAATAGGCACGCCTGATGAACACTTGAAGCAATACTAAGTGGAGCTTGTTCACCAAATATAAGCCCATCTTGATTATATTGCTTCCAAAACCAAAATTTTCAGTGCAGATATCTAAATTTGAGTATTATGCATGTAAATATGAAAATTTGAGCATTATGATAGTAAACTGTAAATATATAAGAATTGCGTGGTATATGTAAATGACTTTTTTTTACCACTTGAGATGGAAAAAATATTGCGTCTAGAGTTTGAACGCAAGCTGCGTCAGGACAATGAACGCGATACACCAGAAGGAGCAGAGGAGAAAAAAAAAAGACTCCAGTGTATCTGGATATAGCTTGCGTCCAAACTCCAGACGCAATATTTTCTGTTCAAGATGGGGGGTTAAATCCCTCAGAACTTACTAAAGATGAGAAATAAATGAGACTGGATTAAGAAAAATATACATATATGGACAGAAATTTAAGTATGCCTGCAATCTATAACATAAAAGTGGAAATTTTCAGCTGAAGACTAATATAGCATAATGATGCAAGTTCAATGTAAGAAATATGAAGCACTATCGCCCTTCTGAGTTGAACTTGCTCCAAGCATCCTGCAAAAGAGACAATTGTTCAAAATATTTATCCACTGATGAACACCACAGATCCCAGATTCAAAAATGGCGAATTATTCTCTGTCTCAAAAGAACAAATAAATGGATCACTTGCTCGATGAAAAGAAAAAGGTTGCGCAAGCGCAATTCTCCTGTACTAAAGGACTAATAAATGAATTTTAAANTCTGATGAACACCACAGATCCCAGATTCAAAAATAGCGAATTATTCTCTCTGTCTCAAAAGAAAAAATAAATGGATCACCTGCTCGATGAAAAGAAAAAGGTTGCGCAAGCGCAATTCTCCTGTACTAAAGGACTAATAAATGAATTTTAAACCAACTGATCTTATATAAACGGTCATGATTTGTCTGCAATAAAAAATTACTAGACCTTTTGTGTTATAAATAGTGTCGTGCCAAAATCAAGGGCTCATCTGTCAAATCATGAACTCGAGCTTGAACTAAAAAAAATTCAATTTTTACAGGAGCTCATTGGAAAAGGTAATGGTGGCCGGAGGAGGACGCACTGACAGCTCACTAAAAAATGCATCGAAATGACTAGCATTAGGCTAATGGAGCCGCTCTCGTGTAAATGAGCTGAGTCGGGATGGCTTGAGCTCAAGCTCGTGGCTCGATAACTCACGAGCCGAGCTCGAGCACGTTTTGAGGAAAACTCTCCAGAAGAATTCACTTTCAAATTCACCAGGGCTTAGACTCAATTAGGAAACTAGACCACACCACGGGATAAGATCGTGTAGATTCAAGGAAAACAAAAACAAACTTACGAATAAAAGCACAACAAAGCAAATCAGAAAGGAACACAAAATGTAAAGTGAAAAAACATGAGAAAGGGAAAAAACCACGAAGCCACACCACCAGAAAAATTTCACTGTGAAATTAAAAAAATTTACATAAAACACACTTAAATTACTCTCCTCTCAAGAAAACTTGCAAGACCTCGCTCCAAACTCTTTTTGCTATAATCCAACGCAAGAAACGCGCGTCGAATTCACTAAAATCCTTTTCTCCGACACTTCTCACATTCATGGGAACTTTTCTGAAGAACCCTCACACAGGAAGCACACAATAGTCGTTGAAATTTGGCCTCTTAAGCAGAAGTTACGAACCAACTGCTCCAGGTGCATAGGCGCTCGGACTTGGCGCCTAAGCACCATGCTTGCGAGAGTTGTGCCTAGGCGCGTATTGGGAGCCTAAGCGCCCATGCCACTGTCCAGAGCCCTTATGTGGGCGCTTAAGCACCGACCGGTCGTTCTGTGTAGCGCCCAAAGTGGGTTCTTGAGCGCGCACAGCCCGACACAAAAACTCCAGACACTCGGTCCTGAGCATGTGCAGATGCTTCAAATCAAGCGCCACACCTAACAATCTCCTACTTGGAGACTAAATGCACCCATCACCAGTTCTCTGTAGCTGCAAATCTATCTAAACCGCCTTCGTAGTCACGTATCGTGGTGTGGCTAACCCCCGGTCTCAACCTTCATGAAACCCAACTGAAACAAAGCATAGCTTTAATTTCTCAACAAGCACCACCTTCATCAACACATATCCACAAAATTTTTAGTTGTGTATCTTCTCCAGGAACAANTTCAACCTTCATGAAACCCAACTGAAACAAAGCATAGCTTTAGTTTCTCAACAAGCACCACCTTCATCAACACATATCCACAAAATTTTTAGTTGTGTATCTTCTCCAGGAACAACTGTCCATCTTCTAAGAGAGTGAATAAAATGAAATCTTAGCTGAATGTGTTTCTTCCTGACATGAAAAATTGCATTATTAGAAAGATGAATCACACTCATACCATCAATGTGAAGCATTCTGATCCCTTGCTCCTTGTCAAATTCTACCATAAAAGTCCGTAGCAAAATCAACTCCTTGCTAGCCTCAGTGATAACAATATATTTAGTCTCCATAGTTAAAAGTGCAACGATCTTCTGTAGCTTGAAAGCCCAACTCACCGCTTTGTTCCTTAATTTAAAGGTACACCTCGTTGTACTTCTCCAGCTATCCACATCTCCTGTCAAATATGAATCTACAAATCCCTATAAACTGANGACATACAAAGTCGCTTTCCTGTAAGCTTTCCTCACAGCCGCAGCAGTTATAACCTCTGTCAATGGAATAGGCTGCCAGCCACTGTCATGCCCAAGAATCTGGCAAGTAAGAAGNTACAGAGTTCTTTTTATTTGTGTTTGCTCTGCTTCAGAGTTAGGCAATAGCTCATTAGATAGTTTCAAGTGACAATCTAAGGAAGTGCAAACTGGTTTTATCTCTCCCATATTGACACTCAATATGATCTTTTCAACATACACTGTCTGAAACAGTTTCATAGTCCCTGCACTCTTATCCCTGCTAATTCTCATCCGAAGGATCTTCCTGATTAGACCTAAATCCTTCATCTCGAACTGACTTGATAATTATTTCTTCAAGTCTCTGATTATCTACATATATGCATCTGCAATCAGCATTTCATCCGCATACAAAAGAAGTAAGATATAACAATTAACGAAGTGTTTGACGAAACAACAGTGATCTGTCTGACACTTCATATAACTGTTGTCTGACATGAACCTGTCAAACCTCATGTACCACTTTAACGGGGTCTGCTTCAAGCCATAAAAACTATTCTTCAATCTGCAGACCAAACTTTCTTTGTATAGAATCTTGTAACCTTGTGGTTGCACAATGTATAATTCATCCATATCTTCATGTTAAAAAGCTATGTTGGCATCCATCTACTCCAGATGTAGATCTTCCCCTGCTACCAGACTCGATACAAGCTTGACAATTGGGGAGACTATTTATGTGTAATTCACTTTTATTTCTGTCGGAAACCTTTCACAACAAGTTTTGTCTTGTAGCGCTTGCTACCATCTGACTCCTCTTTAAACGTGTAAACCTACTTGTTGTGTAGTTTCATTTTGTCATCTGATAATACCGTCAAATCTCAAGTCTGAGTTGACTCCAAATGTTGCATTTCTTCATCCATGACTCGCTCTCACTCCCTTGAATCTTCAACTTGAGTTAGTAACAAATAATGTAACGAAGGAGAATACCTGTGTACGGGTTTTTTCACTTTGATGGATCTCATGAATTTAGTAGCAGATGAGTGAGGAACTTCCAGTGTTCCTTCTGGCTCAGCGCTACTTTTTGCATCTTTCAGTTCACCGGTGTCTTATGTACAACGAACTCTTCATCAGAAAAAAATTATTGGAAGAAGGTTTCATGATGTGTCGCTATGAGATCCGCCATGGCTTTCTCATTTACTATGTTGAACACAACAAACGAGAAAAGTGACAATCGGATCAAACCTGGTGTCCTTCGAACGAACTCTTCACGTTCCTCCATATGCATAGGCGCAGGACTCCTTGTAGTGGAAAGTATAACTTTTTCTAAGAAAACAAATCTTTCACTTGCATCTTCCAGTGTGAAGTTCGTCCAACTGAACTTCTCTATTTTGAATCTTGTTTCATCGGTCATTGCTCCAACTAGAATTGAACACCTCTCTAATAACACTGTGTTGAGGAAAACTCTCCAGAAGAATTCCCTTTGTAATTCACCGGGGCTTAGACTCAATTAGAAATCTAGACCACACAACTGAATAGGATTGTATAGATTCAAAGAAAACGAATACAAACTTATGAACAAAAGCACAACAAAGCAAATGAGAAAAGGACACAAGAGTTTAACATGGAAAAAACTTGAGAATAGTAAAAAACCATGGAGCCACACCATTATAAAAATTTCACTATGAAAATCAGAGAGTTTAAAGATAACACACTCGATTCTTCTCTCCAGAAAACTTACAAGACCGGGATTCAAATTCTTCTTACTCTGATTCGACGCAAAAAACACCCATAGAAATTACAAAAAATCCTCCTCTCCAATACTTCTCACCTTCACGAAAACTTTGTTGAAGAACCCTAGCCCAAGAAGCACACAATACATCGTTGAAATACGGCCTCCTAAGCAGAAATTATGAACCAACCGCTCCAGAAGCAAAGGCGCCTAAACGCCAGGCTCTTTGGAGTTTGCGAGTGTTGTGCCTAAACTAGGCACCTAAGCGCCCCCTCCATTGTCCAACGCCTTTATGTAGGCACTTAAATGTTGGCAGTTCTGTGTAGCGCCCACAACCCGGCGCAAAAGCGTTGGGCACTCGGTCCCTGAGCGTGTGCAGATTTTTCAAATCAATCTCAACACCTAACAGCCCGCTCGTGAGCACAACTCAACTAATTTACAAACCTAGTCTCAAGCCACTCAACCTGATATTATCTTCAGCTTGATAGATTAGAAAATAACTTCAGGGAAATTTGAAATTAGTTTTTTTGTGAATGAAAAACTTTTTTTAATGTAAAAAAAAAGTACTTGAAGTTTTTATCCTTTGTGCATGCAAAACCTTTTTGCAATTTTTATAAAATGGTCCTCAAGTTAACAGGCACAATAAAATTTTAATCATAGTAAATCTATTCAGGCTGCACCAAATTTTTGTTTTTTTTTCCTTTCCTAAACCCAATAATTTTATAATTATGGATTACTAGGGTTGCCGTAGCATAATATATTTACTATGGTTGCAGCAAACCCTCAAANCCTCCTTGTAGTGGAAAGTATAACTTTTTCTAAGACAAAAAAATCTTTCACTTGCATCTTCCAGTGTGAAGTTCGTCCAACTGAACTTCTCTATTTTGAATCTTGTTTCATCGGTCATTGCTCCAACTAGAATTGAACACCTCTCTAATAACACTGTGTTGAGGAAAACTCTCCAGAAGAATTCCCTTTGTAATTCACCGAGGCTTAGACTCAATTAGAAATCTAGACCACACAACTGAATAAGATTGTATAGATTCAAAGAAAACGAATACAAACTTATGAACAAAAGCACAACAAAGCAAATTAGAAAAGGACACAAGAGTTTAACATGGAAAAAACTTGAGAATAGTAAAAAACCATGGAGCCACACCATTATANATAGAGAAAGAACAAGCCACAATATGAGTAGTAAAGAGTAATTTCATGAAAATTTTAGATGCATTTGTTGTTGTTTTGAATTTTTTTTTCAAAACAAAATCATAACATTAAAATAACCCTTAAATAAACTTAAATATGTAAAGGCCTTGGCTTAACCTTTAATACCCTTATGAAAACCTTAGGGAGTAATGTACTAACCAAATTAAAACTTAACTAAATCAAAGCTTAATTAATTTAAATCAAAAATTAACAATTTATTTAAATTAAAACACTTAATCCCAAATTAAAACCCTAAAACATTGAAGGTTTGAAATTACAATTCCCAGCCTCAAAAGTTATTTATAGCATTCCTCATAACTTCTTTTTTACTCATAAGATAAATTATATAAGTTTGTAGGTTTGTCAAACCAGTCAAATACTAATATATATAACTACTCTATCAAAGAAAATTTAAGTCAAACTAAAATCAAAGTACTTAAAGCTAAATTCAAACATCAAACAATTAATCAAACTTAGTGGATATAGTTAAGCAAATTAAACTCCATTCAAGTCACTTTAACTTCTTAGGCTGATGTGCCATGCTTTCTTAGCCAACTACATACCATACTAGGATTAGAGAGCTATGAATGGTAGGACCCTCTACATTGCAAATTCTATTATTTGTAACACTTTTCATAGCTTAAAAATAAAAAATTAAACTCAAGATCAAATTAAAACTTAAACCCCATACACAAAACATTATTCAAGCATACTCAACTAGGTAGTGTGCTTCATCTTGGCAGGGATTTTTTTTTAATTAATTTTGTAAAAATTTTAAAAATTGTAATAAACATCATTACCCCGTATCTTATGTCGATGACTTACAATCAGATGTCCGGATAATATGGGATTCCTTTCTAGCTAATTCTAGCATTTTGGATGTATTTACACAATCTATTTTGTGAACAAATGAACTTGAGCAACTTCGACGAGGATTGAGACAGTTCAAACACAAACAACACGACATTCCGTCATTTGCATCATGCGCAACCGCTTCAATCAAGGAAATTTTTGTATTGAACAATTTTGAAGCTAAGTTTGAAGCCACAGATGTATCAACACAATCCGATTTATAATAAGACCTCATTTGGGTGTGTTAAATGATAATTGAGAAGACTCAGCTCTAAATAGGCACGCCTGATGAACACTTGAAGCAATACTAAGTGGAGCTTGTTCACCAAATATAAGCCCATCTTGATTATATTGCTTCCGAAACCACAATATTCAGTGCAGATATCTAAATTTGAGTATTATGCATGTAAATATGAAGATTTAAGCATTATGATAGTAAATATATAAGAATTGCGTGGTATATGTAAATGACTTTTTTTTTACCACTTGAGATGAAAAAAATATTGCGTCTGGAGTCTGAACGCAAGCTGCGTCAGGACAATGAACACGATACACCAGAAGGAGCAGAGGAGAAAAAAAAAAAACTCCAGTGTATCTGGATATAGCTTGCGTCCAAACTCCAGACGCAATATTTTCTGTTCAAGATGGGGGGTTAAATCCCTCAGAACTTACTAAAGATGAGGAATAAATGAGACTGGATTAAGAAAAATATACATATATGGACAGAAATTTAAGTATGCCTGCAATCTATAACATAAAAGTGGAGATTTTCAGCTGAAGACTAATATAGCATAATGATGCAAGTTCAATGTAAGAAATATGAAGCACTATCGCCCTTCTGAGTTGAACTTGCTCCAAGCATCCTGCAAAAGAGACAATTGTTCAAAATATTTATCCTCTGATGAACACCACAGATCCCAGATTCAAAAATAGCGAATTATTCTCTCTGTCTCAAAAGAAAAAATAAATGGATCACCTGCTCGATGAAAAGAAAAAGGTTGCGCAAGCGCAATTCTCCTGTACTAAAGGACTAATAAATGAATTTTAAACCAACTGATCTTATATAAACGGTCATGATTTGTCTGCAATAAAAAATTACTAGACCTTTTGTGTTATAAATAGTGTCGTGCCAAAATCAAGGGCTCATCTGTCAAATCATGAACTCGAGCTTGAACTAAAAAAAATTCAATTTTTACAGGAGCTCATTGGAAAAGGTAATGGTGGCCGGAGGAGGACGCACTGACAGCTCACTAAAAAATGCATCGAAATGACTAGCATTAGGCTAATGGAGCCGCTCTCGTGTAAATGAGCTGAGTCGGGATGGCTTGAGCTCAAGCTCGTGGCTCGATAACTCACGAGCCGAGCTCGAGCACGTTTTGAGGAAAACTCTCCAGAAGAATTCACTTTCAAATTCACCAGGGCTTAGACTCAATTAGGAAACTAGACCACACCACGGGATAAGATCGTGTAGATTCAAGGAAAACAAAAACAAACTTACGAATAAAAGCACAACAAAGCAAATCAGAAAGGAACACAAAATGTAAAGTGAAAAAACATGAGAAAGGGAAAAAACCACGAAGCCACACCACCAGAAAAATTTCACTGTGAAATTAAAAAAATTTACATAAAACACACTTAAATTACTCTCCTCTCAAGAAAACTTGCAAGACCTCGCTCCAAACTCTTTTTGCTATAATCCAACGCAAGAAACGCGCGTCGAATTCACTAAAATCCTTTTCTCCGACACTTCTCACATTCATGGGAACTTTTCTGAAGAACCCTCACACAGGAAGCACACAATAGTCGTTGAAATTTGGCCTCTTAAGCAGAAGTTACGAACCAACTGCTCCAGGTGCATAGGCGCTCGGACTTGGCGCCTAAGCACCATGCTTGCGAGAGTTGTGCCTAGGCGCGTATTGGGAGCCTAAGCGCCCATGCCACTGTCCAGAGCCCTTATGTGGGCGCTTAAGCACCGACCGGTCGTTCTGTGTAGCGCCCAAAGTGGGTTCTTGAGCGCGCACAGCCCGACACAAAAACTCCAGACACTCGGTCCTGAGCATGTGCAGATGCTTCAAATCAAGCGCCACACCTAACAATCTCCTACTTGGAGACTAAATGCACCCATCACCAGTTCTCTGTAGCTGCAAATCTATCTAAACCGCCTTCGTAGTCACGTATCGTGGTGTGGCTAACCCCCGGTTTCAACCTTCATGAAACCCAACTGAAACAAAGCATAGCTTTAGTTTCTCAACAAGCACCACCTTCATCAACACATATCCACAAAATTTTTAGTTGTGTATCTTCTCCAGGAACAACTGCCCATCTTCTAAGAGAGTGAATAAAATGAAATCTTAGCTGAATGTGTTTCTTCCTGACATGAAAAATTGCATTATTAGAAAGATGAATCACACTCATACCATCAATGTGAAGCATTCTGATCCCTTGCTCCTTGTCAAATTCTGCCATAAAAGTCCGTAGCAAAATCAACTCCTTGCTAGCCTCAGTGATAACAATATATTCAGTCTCCATAATTAAAAGTGCAACGATCTTCTGTAGCTTGAAAGCCCAACTCACCGCTTTGTTCCTCAATTTAAAGATACACCTCGTTGTACTTCTCCAGCTATCCACATCTCCTGTCAAATATGAATCTACAAATCCCTATAAACTGATCTCGCACTTCCATAACAAAGTGTCTTGTTGATTGTTCCTCTCAAGTGCCTAAGAATCCACTTCACCGCCTCTCAATGATACCTGTCTGGATTGCCCATGTACCTGTTGAACACTCTCACTGCATATGCAATATCAGGTCTGGTACAAATCATCGTATACATCAAACTTCCTACTACTGAAGCA